>ML105246.1:16537-54176 GCA_003697995.1 Taxidea taxus jeffersonii | reverse complement strand
CCCCCCCCCCACAGTTGTTAGCTGCATACTCTGTCTCTTTGTAAATATCATTTTCTGTAGAGAAAACAGAAAGAAAATTCATTCTTTTATCTAGGATGTTTAATCAAAATTTGTGTTCAAGTATCATAACTGAGATTCAGAAAACATGCAGTTGCACACACACAGTGGTGCTTACTTTTGTATTGCCACTACAAGTTTGTGTCCAAAAACACAGATATCTGAGAAATTCTATTTTTGTAATATCCATCAGAAATGAAAAAAATATGATGTGTTAATAACAGCATAAACTGCATTAATCATTAAATTCCTAACAGGACAAAACTTCTCCTGGGACTGGGCATTGATACAAACCATATCCTCTGTTTATAATATTAAACATTTACTAACAAGAAAGTTTTTCCACACAGTAGCTTCTGGCTCTGCATATTTCAAACCTAGTCTCATCCTTCCACCCCATGCATCATTTGTCCATGCTGTAGGATGTGTCCACAGGACACTGTGGGCTCTGGCTTTTGTGCTCCAATGTGGCCTCTGAGTATCAAGCGTCTAGTGAATTGGCAAAGTGAGACATCATCAATAGCTTCACTGTACACAGAAGTATTTATAAACAACACAATTGTATCTCACTTAATTTAAAATAACTGTATCCCCACTCTGATTCCTCCTTCGATGGACCCTACCCAAGACCAAAACAAAGCCATGGCTTCTTCAATTTCACCACAAAACAGAAAAGGAATGGAGGAAATTTAAAGCAGAGATGCTGGTCATGCATGATGGCAGTTAAAACAGCTTACTTTGCAAATTATATAAAACATGTGATCATGTGAACACATTGCCTACAGTTTTTCCCCAAACCTGGAGTAGAACTCAGGAGTGAAGGTCCCTGAAGCTCTGTTTTGCCTCTGATGAAATAATTTACTCCTTTTCTGGCTGAATAAATGTTTTTTAAATAACAAATATCCGATATTTGTCAATAATTATGGTTATAAATATTAAAGGAATTTTATTTTAAGACACAGTAAGTCAAATTGTTAATTAACCATAAATGGAAAACTCAGTGAAAATTCTTAAAAAATGGTGTTTGGGGCAAATTTTGTTCTTGGATTTATAAAAATGTTAATACCAATTTTCTATAAAAAAAAACAAAACTTTCTGCATCTAAAGCAGAAATGAAATGTGGAATTAAGTTTTTTTTAAATGGCCACTTATTTCAACATTTAAAAACAAGGTAATAGTTTGGAAGAGCACACTGACTTAGCCACTGGCAGAAAAACTGTGGAAAGATATATTTGGAACCTTGCTTTCCAAAGAGTATATGAAAATAAATAAGAGAAGAAAATAATTCTGAAATTTAATTTTGATGGACTTTTCTCCTGTGCTTACTCTCAGAAACATAAAAAGTGCAATCTTACAACACATTATCTCTAGAAAATAAATACAGGGACTCCTGGGTGGCTCAGTGGGTTAGAGCCTCTGCCTTCAGCTCGGGTCATGATCCCGGGGTCCTGGGATTGAGCCCCGAGTCGGGCTCTCTGCTCAGTGGAGGGCCTGCTTCTCCCTCTCTCTCTGCCTACCTGTGATCTCTGTCTGTCAAATAAATAAATAAAATCTTAAAAAAAAAAAAAGACAATAAATACAGCTTACTTTGTCATATAAATAGATAAGGCATATTTTTATATTATATTTATATTTTATATTAATATTTTAAGCAAAATATTAAATAAAAATGTTCTATACACTAGAATATGGGAAAAATTTATACTTTATTTTTTAATTTTTTAATTTAAATTCAACCTTGTTTACAGGGGCACCTGGGTGGCTCAATGGGTTAAAGCCTCTGCCTTCAGCTCAGGTCATGATCTTAGGGTCCTGGGATGGAACCTCAGCAGGGAGCCTGTTTCATCCTCTCTCTCTCTGCCTGCCTCTCTGCCTACTTGTGATCTCTGTCTTTCAAATAAATAAATAATTTTTTTTTAAAAATTCAATTTAGTTAACATATAGTATACTATTAGTTTCAAGGGTAGAATTTAGTGATTCATCTGTTGCATATAACACCCTGTGCTCATTACATCCTGGCCTTCCTTAATGCCCATCACCTAATTACCCCTTCCCCCCACTCACCTCCCCTCCAGAAACCCTTAGTTTGTTCCCTATAGTTAGGAGTCTCTTATGGTTTATCTTCCTCTCTGGTTTTATCTTATTTTATTTTTCTTTCTTTCCCCAGCTATGTTCACCTATTTTGTTTCTTAAATTCCACATATGAGTGATATCAAATAGTATTTGTCTTTCTCTGACTGACTTATTTCACTGAGCATAATACCCTCTAGTCCTATCCACATCATATTTTTAAAAATAGTGTTTTCATATTGAATTCATTTATTTAAATTATTTTCAATTATGCATTTGAAAGATACTAATTCTTTGTACCCATATTGACTAAAAAGATAAACTTTCAACCTGATTGTCAGTTCCTAAGAAATCCAGTCCATAATTCAGCACACTCATGAAAATAGCTAAACTTACCCAAGTTTTAAAAAGAATTCCCAAACCATTCATTAAGAGTTTTAAGGAAAAACTGGTCTCAGATTTAGGAATCAAATTCCAGCTGAAACTTTGGAGATTAAATGGCCCAATCTCAAAAGTGGTTAAATAACCTGCTTATTTTCATATCTTTCCGTTTCATTTCTTTTCTTCTTTCCTCCTTCTTTTCTTTCTTGAAACCAGAGGAACTGGGTAGCCTTGCCACAGAAACCATTAGTAAATGAAATGTAAATTATAAAAAGTATTTTAAGACATCAGGTTTGTGAAGGAGGGTCAGAAAAGAATGAAAACATTTTGGAAAGTTGCTGAGGAACAGCAAAATGAAAACCAAAGCAGAAATCCCCAAGACTGAGCAGAAGCAGTCATTAATGAGCAAGACCAATTACAGTCAAATCAAAGTCAACAGGGAACACTCAGACTTATTCCAATACATATATGAACAGATCAAATTTGGACTGGTCAAATCTAGCTTCCTGTCTCACTTCTCTTGTAACCTAAATTGACAAAATGCTTCATTGTAATGGTGCTACTACCCCAGATATGTCTCAGTTTCTATTGATAATGCAGAATAAAACCACCCACACCCTTTACACAGAACACATACAGATACACACACGGACACATAAATTTTGATGAGTGTTTTGCAAGTTGCAGATTTGCTATAAGCTCAAATAAAGTATGTAATAAAACTGAAACATATTACCAAACAAAGTATTTTAACAAAACCTAATGGAAAAATGACTTCTAAAGGTCACTGTCTAAAACACAGATCAGGGGCACCTGGGTGGCTCAGTGAGTTAAGCCTCTGCCTTCAGCTCAGGTCATGGTCTCAGGGTCCTGGGATCGAGCCCTGCATCGGGCTCTCTCTCAGCAGGGAGCCTGCTTCCCCCTCTCTCTCTGCCTGCCTCTCTGCCTACTTGTGATCTCTCTCTCTCAGTCAGATAAATAAAAAATTTTAAAAAATTAAAAAAATAAATAAAACACAAATCAGCACACAATAGTCTGGAGTCCAAATCTAGCTCACCACCTGTGAAATAAGAATGATTTAATGAATGAACATTTATAACCAATTTGAGAATTGAAAACATTAACTTTGAACTACAATCATGCAATGTCCCCCCCACAAAAAATTCATTTTTTCTTATTAGACTACTATTATAAAAAATTTCCTCAATTATTATTATTATATTTTTAACTATGTCAATAAATTTTATGGATTTTTTTCTCTCTTAATGTACTTATATAATATTCTCAACTTTAAAAAATTATTTTATTTATTATTTGAGAGAGAGAGAGAGATTGAGAGAACAAGGGGGAAGAGAGGCAGAGGGAGAAGCAGACTCCCTATGGAGCAGAGAGCCCAACTCGGGACTCAATCCCAGGACCCTGGGATCATGACCTGAGCCAAAGGCAGAGGCTTTAACCCACTTAGCCAGCCAAGAGCCCTAACCTCCTTAATTTTGCTTCCTAGCCTACAGCACCTAAAATATTTACTATCTGGTACTTATCAGAAAAAGTTTGCCAACACCTGGTCTAAAACAACCTGATCAACAAAACTATTTTAGCCCCACTTATTAGTAGCTTTTACAATATATGTAGGTATGTATGTATGCATGTATTTAGAGTGTATAACATAACTATTCACATAAAAGATTTACAACAACCTCCAAATGCTTCCTAAATCATTATCAGGGAAAGGCCATAATAACTATCTCCAGAACATAGATTCCTATGCAGAGCTAATAATAATGGGCGGCCTTTATCTCACCTCAGAATAAAACAGAAAGTAGGTACTAATTTCACCCAATAATTTAGTTTAAAAACATTAAAATTATCATACCCAGTGCTACTGGGGCATAAACAACAAAGCCCATTTCTACATTTACTATAGCAGCGTTAAGTGGCACAATCTACCAGGAAAGCAATTTGGCAATAGATAACAAAATACATTAAAACACCTTGATAAATAAACAGGTAAATACACTTCTGGTAAATCCAAAAACACAAAAACATACACACACATAAAGGCATTCAATACAGGGATGACTGGGTGGCTCTGTCGTTAAGCATCTGCCTTTGGCTCAGGTCATGATCCCAGAGTCCTGGAATGGAGCCCAGAGTCTGGCTCTCTGCTCAGCGGGAAGCCTGCTTTTCCCCTCTGCCTCTGCTGCTCCCCCTGCTTGTGTTCCCCCTCTCTGTGTGTGTCTCTCTTGGTCAAATAAATAAACAAAATCCTTAAAAAAAAAAAAAAAAGCCTCTTAAAAAAGAGATGTGTAACAGACTGTTACCATTCACCGAGTTTTAGAAGCAAGAAAGCTTGGCACCACACTTTCCTTCATACCAATACTCAATAATTCCTTCCCCTTAGCCTTCCATATCCTTTCCTTCTTCAACTCTGTGGCTACTGTCTTGGATTAACAACCTCCCTTTTCACATCTTGGGACTAGATCAACAAAGCAAGGCCTAAGCTGATCCAATTTGAAAAATATAGTAAAAATTATGAATACAAAATCTGCATCACCAAAGCCCCCCAGTGTTAAAAGAATATTAAGAAAAGCATAACACAGGGTAGAGTGGTAATATAGAAAGAGAAGACGTTCATAATTAATTGACGTTAAAAACATACTTTTCTACAAAATTTCATAAAAACATATGACCATGAGAACACATTTTAGAGTCCCTACCCATGCTAGAGGTCCATGCAAGCCCAGAGTTTTTAATTTAAGCTTTATTTCAGCTTCTTGGTCTATCTGGCTCTTTACCAAACACTCAGTTCCTAAGGTTAGTAATTTCTAAGCCATCCATCCAATCATATTAAAGATTAATTTTTCTAAGATGAAATTCTAAACACATTCCTTCACTACTTGAAAAACTTTCCTGCCAGTAGTGTAATTGGCACAAATCCCTCCATAATATCACCTCCCCTACTTCTCTAGCCTCATTCTCTGTTGTTCCAGACGTGCTGCATTATTTACAGTTCCTTGTAATGTTATTTCAATCCTTCCATACCTTAGCAGATGCTCTTTCCTCTAACTAAAATACCTTTTCCTTCTCTTTTCTACTCCTGTTTCTTCTATCTCAGCTTACCTGTTCAAGGCTTCCCAGACCTGACAATAGAGTTGATGGCAAGCTCTTTGGCTACCTTGCCTCCAATACTGCACTTACCACTTGTTATAAGGACTCATTCTCTGTGTATTTTCCCTGATAATTTAAAAGCTCGTTCAGGGCAGAAGATCTTGCAAGTTGTCCTAGCCATCTTTCCTCAACACCTGCATTAAGTAAGTACTTCCTAATCCCTAGTTGAACAAATGAATGAAAAAGGAGGAGAAGCAAGTATGCCAAAAGGTTATTTTTGTTGCTTTTGGTTATTGATATGTTAGCAATTTATTATCCTTATTTTAAAATTTTGTTATGTGGCTCTATTTGCTTTATAAGAGGAAATCTAATTTACAATAAAACTTTTATTTGAGACTTCTTCTAATTTTCATTAGGTCTGCTACCTAATTCTCTTAAAACTCTGCACACCTGTGCCAGGCTTATTTAAATGGCCAATAGTCTACTTTACTTGAAATTATATTTTGATCCCTCTACACAATTAGCTAATAAATATCATTACTGCAGCTTCATTAAAGTGTATTTTTCTTAAATATTTCTCAGTACACATATTTCTCAGTAAGTGAGCATCTATTAGAGTTTTGTCAAGAAAAATCTTATAATGGACATATTTCTGTAGGTATGTATTTCAAGCACTAACTGAAAGGGATAATTTTTTTGCCATCTGGAATAAAATAGTGATGAATACTACAAGACCCAAGTTATGTTCATATGCATGAAGCCATGTTTCTGAATCACTATTATAATTCCTATCTCTCACCTAGGATGCACTAAAGAGTTGTTTTTAAAAAGAAAATATCCAAAATAATCTGATAATCCCCCTAAATACAATTCTCATTGAAACTGAACATATTTTATCCTTTTTTAGTAAAACTACCATTACCATTATCCAGTAAATGCCTGCAGAGACTTTATAGCACACATTCTACCCTTTTTCTTTTGTATGATTTGAATATGTTGTTTTATTACACATCGTTTAAATATGCTCTACGTGAAGCAACCCACAGACACATAGCACACTTAGACATGAATACAGGTTAAAGGCACCAGAAATGCAAACCACAGGCCATAGGAATAATATCACCAAATTAGAGTTGAGGCCATTTTGGCAGAGCTGTTTGAATCCTGTTAGAACTTAAACCCTGGTTCAAGTACAAGCTCGGTTTCTAGCCTATGGTATAATGGCATCACACTAGACCTCTCCTCAAACATGTTCCTGTTTCTCCTTTGTATAAGGCATTGTTCTGAGTTCCTGTAAGGAGAGACTTTATAGCTAAGTGTGAGCTTTTTTCCAGGATGGACCCATGCCTTCATGAGGCTGGCTTGGTTGTTTAAAGGAAAGACAGTATTCTCATTGAACAAGCCTGCATGCAAGATTCATTTGAGATGAGGTGTAATACAGCGGGAAGGACGCAAGCTTTAGAGTCACACAGCTGTGGGATCCCTGCACTAGCAATTCAAGATCTGTGTGAAACTGAGATTGTTGAGCTTCTTTGAACCCTGGTATTATGGGTTGAATTGTACAACCTTCCCCTCCCAAATTTATATGTTGAAGTCCCAACTCCCAGTATGTCAGAAGGTGACATTTGAAAATAAGGTCAGTGCTATAAGTAGTTAAGATGAGGCCATTAGTGTGGGCCCTAATCCAATATGACTGGTGTCCTTATTAAAAAAAAAAAAAAGAAAGAAAGAAAAGGAAAAAAGCAAATTTGGACACAGAGATAGATGTTCATAGTAGAAAAATGACATGAAGAGACAAGGAGAAGATGCCATCTACAAGTCAAGGAGAGAGATTCCTCCCTCACAGCCCTCAGAGAGAACCAACCCTGCCAACACTTTGACTTTAAACTTTGATCCTCCAGAATTGTGACACAATAAATTTCTATTGTTTAAGCCACCCCCTAGCAGACTAATAAACCTGGTTTCCTCAGATACCAAATCCTTCATGTAAAGCATGTAGTGCCATTATAAAGATGAAAAACCACATTAAGAGGTACTCAAAAGAGGATAGGCAATATTTTTTATTTAGGATATAATATTTGAAGTATTTTATTTCATATCCTTGAATCTTGCTTCTCTCTCCATTCAGGCAGCCAAACTGCTATACTCTGAACTTGCAGCATTAGAAAATCACTGGCAGAGCCGGGGAGCACGGTGGTGGGGGTTGGGGGGTAGGTTGCAGGGGAAGTATCAATTAAGTTATTGGTTTTTTAGTTTCAAAAGCCTAAGACCCCTTGGGAAATTGTAATGACTCCCGAGCATACAAAAGAGACCAGAAGAGACTCTCCTATGTATTAACTAAGCTTAGAGTAGATTTAGACCCTTCTGGGTGAAAAATAAGGTGGTCAAGACATATATACATAATAGTGTATCCCAGGGCAATTTGGGGTGGGGTGACTGCATCTTTACCCCTCCCCCCACCACCTCAACTCATCTTAGTGGGGTCCACATGACCAGACACTGGATTGCAAGATTCAACTGAATTACCTCCATTAAACAGGTATGAAATTCCAAAGTAAAGGGCCAGATCAAAATCCTAATTTTAAAAGAAAATCACAAGACAGTTCAGATGGCCCTAAGATCAACAAGATAATGTAAAGGATCAAAACAACAGACATTAGGAGAAGTTTTAAGAAGAGATTCTTGGATTGAGTTGCTACTCTATGGTAAGACCCGCCGCCCCGCACAACCCCCACCCCACTCCCCGCAAGAGAGCTGGAAGGTGCCACTTCTCCTTTCTCAAGTATTTACAGAGGCTTCAAAGGAATAAAGTAGACAGCCTAAATGTGTCCCCTGGAGTTTGGGAAAGCCAGTGGACTGCAGACTGATTCTCACCTTGGAAATCTAGAGGACAAGAGGGTCAGGCTAGGAGCATCTCTGGAATTTGAGAAGGACCTGCACCCTTCCTGCCCATCCAGGTACGTAAGATTCATGTTTTCATGAAGCAGGAGTGGGCCATATATGAGAGAGCCAGCCTGAAGCCCAAGATGACCATCTAGAAGTATCACTGATACCCCAAAGGAGAGTGCATGTAGAATGGACTATCTGAAACCCAGAAGCTCCACTGGAAGTGAATAGCTAGAGGAGAAACCCTACCCAACTCAGGGGAGTTGAAGCTAGATGGGCCCAGCAGGGAAGCCACCAAAAACCCCAAAAGGAGCCATGTGAGTGTCAGGTTTAAATATCGCCAAGCCCAGAAAGCTTGGAACCAGTTTAACATAGGACCATTTCAAGTAAAAAATATTCCCAAGCCATTTATTTCCTCTTCTTTTCCATGCCCCAACCACTTAGGTTTAGCAATAGCTAGCAAGTGGGAGAGGAGGTGACAGATAAAAAGGAAAAAACCCCACACCGTCTCCCAGTGCAATTTTTGGCCCAACCCAAAAAATGGGCCCCAGATGGGGGAAGGGGATGATGGATATTAAACTAACTTTCAAGCTATGATTATGGCCTGAGATTAGACATTCTAATTTCTGAATGAAGACTATGTTTGGAAAATAAAGTGCCAAAATAATTCTTCTTCTTCTTCTTTTTTTTTAAATCTAATAGTAGTCCTATTAGGGATGGAGCCTGCCTGAGACCTATCCCCCACCCCCCCACAAAGGCAAGGGAACTCCCACCACCACCCTTTCTGAATTCATTTTAAAGAAACAAGTAAATTGTGTTTTGATTGATTTCCTAAGTTGTGCTTGTTCAAAGTACAGTTACAGAGAAAATACCCAAATACATGGGTGAGACATAATGGTAGGAGGGAAAGGATGTTCTTTCTTGGATATAGCCAGGACCTTAGAGATGGCCAAGGCAGATATATCCCAGCAGATGGACCTGACCAGCCTTGCAAAGGACCCCATACAACAGCATGATACAAGAGCAATACAACAAGTATCATGCGCTTCAGAGTGACAGGAGAGGAACAAAGAGCTTCATCCCCCCACAGAGAGTTTCTTCTGGTCCAGCAGGAGTAACAGCATGCCCTGATATGCCCAGGAGGTATCTTGAAAAGCTTGGAGAAGGAGAGTAGAAGATCCACAAAGGAAGATCAAGATATGCCTCAGCAGTTTCCCACAAGTACTGACAAGGGATAGGAGGAAATCTGTGCCTAATGAAGAGATGGCAGCCAAAGAACAGGTATGTCATCCCTCAAAAGCTTTGTTATCTCATAACCTTCTAGAACTTAGATGCAACCTCAGATTGCTTCTGCATTTGGTTAAATGGAAGAGCAAAACGTAATTTAGATTTAGCTATAGAAAAATAAAAAGTTACATGTCTTGCACACTTAGTGTGTAGACAGAGACATACCTGCCACATAAGGGTAAGCTTGTCCAAGACTTCTAAGGATCCTCTTGAAGTATGTCTTTAGACCGCAGCCTGATTAAAAAGCCTAGAAGAGAATTAAAGCTAAGTCATGTAGAGGCAGAATCACTGTGTAAAGAGGTCAACTCTGAAATGTTAGCTATCAGGGAAATACCAATGGATTGTGATAAACTGAGCATGACAGAATACAGAATATTTATTATTATGGACCCATGAATTCCACTTAGACATCAGCAGAAATAAAGAAAATACAAAAGAAAATAGAGATCAGCTTCTTCTTTTTTTTAATCAGATGCTCCAAATTCCAGAAGAACACATAAAAAAGTGAAGGTATAGCAGAGAGTTTAAGATTCCAATCCCAGGAACATGGAATTTTTTAAAGTATCAAACATGTTTTTACTGAAAGAGGAAAAGTAAAACCAAATAAAGCATTAGATTGTGACAGGTGTGCTACTTTAGATAAAATAGACAAGGTAAACCTCCGATAAGCAGAGAACAGGATGAAGTAAGCAAACCCGAGGGATGATCTTTCCCAGCAGAGGGAATAGCAAGTACAAAGGCCCTGTGGTGAGAGGTTGCTAAGCAGGACCAGGGACAGCAAAAAAGCCACTATGGCTGCAGCATGATATGCAACAGAGAGAGAAATAGGACATGAGTGAGGTTGGAAAGGGCCAAGGAAAGGTTTTGAATTTTAATGTAGGAGCCGGTAGAGGGCTGTCTTTTTCTTTAATGAAACAATTTAGTTTGAGATAATTGTAGACTCACAGGCAGTTGTAAGATACAGACAGATTCCTGCACCCTTTGCTTCATTTCCCCCAGTGGTAACATCTTACAAAACTATAGTATAATATCAAAACCAACATACTGACACTGATAGAGTCAAAATAGACATTTCCATTACTGTAAGAATCCCTCAAATTGTCTTTTTATAGCAATAACCATTTCCCTTCCTTCCCACCTCCACCATACACAGTGGAAATCACTAACTGACTTATAATTATTATAATTTTGTCATTTCAAAAATATTACATAAATGAAATCATACAATCAACATAATTCTCTGGAGATTTATCCAGGTTGGAGTATCAATAGTTCTCTAATTTTTATTGCTGAGTAGTGTGTTCTGTGGCAAGGATCATTTAACCATTCATTCATTGAAGGGCACTGCATTGCTTCCAGTTTGAAGTTATTATGAACAAAGCTGTTGTAAGCATATGCATACAGGTTTTTATGTGAACAAAAGTTTTCCTTTCTCTGGGATAAATGCCCAGGAGAGCAATTGCTGGTTTGTACCGGAGTTCTATGTTAAATTTTCTTTAAAAACTTGCCAAACTATTTTGCAGAATGATTGTGCCATTTTACATCCCCATCAGCAATACATGAGTGAGCCAGTTTCTGTGCATCCTTGCCAGCATTTGGTGTTGTCATTAGTTTTTATTTTAGCCATTCTGCTTTTCTTTAATGATTAGTGATGATTAGTGATGCTGAACAAATAAGATAGCTTATTTGCTATCTGTATATATCTTCTCCTATAAAATGTTTCTTCATGTCTTTGGACATTTTCTAATTGATTTTAACTGTAGATTGAAAGATTATGTTCCTAGTACTAGTTGTTCATCAGATACATGGCTTGCAAATATTTACTCCCAGGGTGTAGCTTGTCTTTTCATCCTCATAAATGGGTCTTTCACAGAGCAAAAGTTCTTAAGTTTGATAAAATCCAATTTATCAATCTTTCTTTTTGTGTGTTGTGCTTGTGGTAGAAAGTCCAAAAATGCATTGCCTAAACATAGATCCTAAAGACTTTCATTTTTTCCCTAAAAACTTTATAATTTTAGATTTTACATTAAAGTTCATGATATATTTTGAGTTAATCTTTATATAAGCTATCAGACTTAGCTCAAAGGTTTTTATTTTGCTTTTTGGGTTTGTTTTATTGTTGTTGTTGTTGTTGTTTTGCCTATGAATGTCCAATTGGCCTAACACCATTTGTTGAAAAGGCTATATTTCCATTGAAATGATTTTGCACCTTTGTCAAAAATCAGTTAAATATATCTGTGTTAGTCAATTTCTGGATTCTCCATTCTATTCCATTCATATATGTGCCTATCCCTCTACCACGATCATAGTCTTGATTACTATAGCTACATAATAAATCTAGAAATTGGGTGTGTTAATCCCTGTCACTTTATTTTTCTAATTCAAATTCATTATATCTACTCTGATTCCTTTGTCTTTTCATATAAATTTTAGGATAATTTTGTTTACATGTACAAAAAATCTTGCTGAAAATTTGATAGGAATTATATTAAATCTGTATGTCAGTTTGGGAGAACTGACATCTTTGAATTGGTGAGTCTTCCAGTCCATGAACATAGTATATCTATTTTTAGATAGTCCTAGATTTTAGCATAATAGTCTTGTACATGTTTTGTTAGATTTATACCTAAGTATTTAATTTTTTTGAGTAACTGTAAATAGCATTGCATTTTTAATTTTGCTGTGCAGATGTTCATTGCTGTTTTCTGCATGTTTATCTTGTATCCCATTACTTTGATGAACTCACTTATTAGATTGACAAGTGTGTTCTTTAAGTTCCTTGGGATCTTCTACATAAGCAAAAATGGCACCTGAAAATAGGGTCAGTTTTTTTTTCTTCCTTTCTGATCTCTATGCTTTTAATTTCCTTTTTTCTTTTTTTCTTTTGCACTGGTTAGAAATTCTAGCACTATATTAAATAAGAATGGTGAGTACACACATGCTTGACCTACTTCCTGATCTAAAGGGAAAGAATTCAGTCTTTCATCATTAAAGGTAATGTTAGTTGTAGACTATTATACATTTTTAATAGATGTTCTATATAAGGTTGAGGAAGTTCCCTGTTCCTATTTATCTGAGAGTTTTTACCATGAATGGGTATTAAATTTTGTCAAAAGTTTTTCCTATATGAATTGATAGAATCATGTGACCTTTCTTCTTTAGCCTGTTACATAATGAATCACATAAGTAGGTTTTCAAGTACTGAATCAGCCTCACATCCCTGGAACAAACCTCCCATTGATCATGGGATATATCTCATTTTATAAGATTTCTATTTGCTGATGTTTTGTTAAAGATTTTTGTGTCTGTGTTCATGAGGGATATTTGTGTCTGGTTTTTTTTTTTTTTCTTTACTTTCTTTCTTTCTTTCTTTCCTTCTTTATTTCTTTCAACTGTCTGTTGGGTTTGGGTATCTGGATAACACTACCATAAAAGAAATGGTTTTCTGGAAGAGATTGTGTAGAAGTGGTATTATTTCTCTAAGTGTCTGTTAAAACATGCTAGTGAACACATCTCAGACCAAATTTTCCTTTTTGAAAGCTTAAAAATTTTATGTTCAATGTCCTTACTAACTATAGGGATATTCAAATTATCTATTTAATATTAGGTAAGTTGTGTTTTCTAAGGTCCATTTCGTCTAAGTTGACAAATGTGTATAGAGCTATTTGTTATATCCCTGTATTACCCTTCTGATGTCTGCAAGGTCTGCAGTGTTCACTCTTTTTCATTTCTGATATTGGTAATTTGTGTCTTTTCTCTTTATTTATTAGTCTTTATTATTAGTCTTACAGAGGTTTGTCAATTTCATCAATTTTTAAATGGCCATATTTTTTTCATTGATTGTTTTTCTGCTTTTGATTTTATGGGATTTGTT
This sequence comes from Taxidea taxus jeffersonii, assembly GCA_003697995.1. Taxonomy (NCBI): domain Eukaryota; kingdom Metazoa; phylum Chordata; class Mammalia; order Carnivora; family Mustelidae; genus Taxidea; species Taxidea taxus. Next base: position 40,513 of record ML105246.1, on the reverse strand, counting down.
CTTAACATTATTTCCTTTGTTTTCTTTGGGTATATTCAGCTCTTCTTTTTATAGGTTCTTGAAATGGGAGGTTAGATTACTGATTTTTCTTTTTTTTCTAACTATATATTTAGTGCTATAATGATTCCTTAAGCACTTCTTTATTGGTGACCCACAAATTTTGATGTTGTATTTTTATTTTCATTCTGTTCAATGCATTTTTTATGTCTTCTGAGACCACCTTTGTGACCCATGGATTATTATTTAGAATTCAGTATGTGGCTGAATTTCCAAGTGCTCAGAGATTCTCATGTTATCTTTCTATTATTCACTTCTAATTTGGTTCCATGGTGGTCAACTAATACATTCCATAAGACTTTAATTCTTTTTAAATGTGTTGAGATTTGTTTTCTGATACAGGATATAGTCTCTCTTGGTATATGTCCCATAGTTACATGACAAGAATATGCGTTTTGCTGCTGATGGATGGAATTCTGTCAATATCAATTAGAGTCTATTGGTTACTGATGTTGAGTTTTCTATATCCTTGATATTTTGTCTAGTTTTCTATCAATTGATAATGTAGGGGGTATTGAAATCTTCAACTATATTGTGAATTTGTCTATTTCTCTTTTCAAACCTGTCAGTTTTTGCTTCTATGTACTTTGCAATTCAGTAATTTAGTGCATACACATTTAGGATTGCCATGTATTTTTTTAAAGATTTTATTTATTTATTTGACAGACAGAGATCACAAGGAGGCAGAGGCAGGCAGAAAGAGAGAGGGAAGCGGGCTCCCTGCTGAGCAGAGAGCCCAGTGCAGAGCTCAGTTCCAGGACCCTGAGATCATGACCTGAGCTGAAGGCAGAGGCTTAACCTGAGCCACCTAGGCGCACCTGCCATGTCTTTTGATGGAATAACTTTTTAATCATTACATAATATCTCCCTCTATCACCGGTATTTTTTTTTCTCTCAAGTCTACCATAACTGATATTGATATAGCAACTCCTGCATTTTTTTTTTAAATTTTTTTTAAGATTTTATTTATCTATTCGACAGACAGAACAGAGATCACAAGTAGGCAGAGAGGCAGGCAGAGAGAGAGATGTGGGAGCAGGCTCCCCACTGAGCAGAGAGCCCGACTCGGGGCTCGATCCCAGGACCCTGGGATCATCCTGCATATTTAATTTATGTTTTCATTATACATCTTTATCTACCCCTTTACTTTCAACCTGCCTATATCATTATATTTGAAGAGAATTTCTTATAAACGGCAATAGTTATGTCATATTTTAATATACTCTGATAATCTTTCAATTATAGTATTTAGTCCATTTATACTTAATGTAATTATTGATGTTAGGACTGAAGTCTGCAATTTCATTTTTTTGCTTTCTACTTTCCTCTATTTTTTATTTCTCTTGCCTTTTTTCAGCCTTCAACAATTTTTATAATTCACTTTTGATTTATATACAGTATATTTAGTGTCTCTTTGTATAGCTTTTTTTTAGTGGTTGCTTTAGGTATGACATTATATATACATAACTCCTCATAGTCTGATGGTGTCATCATTTTACCCCTTTGAGTTAACTATGTCACAAATTGTGTCCTGGATATTTCTGCAAAAATGTGAGATTGATAAATCAAAAATCTGAACATCAAAATAAATGTAGCTATATGAGATACTGTTCTGTTTTCTCCCTGAGCTCTCTTGTTTCCCTCCATCTAAAACTAAACATGCATTCATACTTCCACTAAAAAGATAACAGAGAAATGGATTGGGATTAGTTGGGAGTGGGGAGGGGGTGAAAGAGAAACTGATGCTAATTTGAAACACCAAGATTTCTGGCACTTGATATATACTCGGACAGAAAACTTTAAAGGTAATTTCTGAAATTTTCTGCACAGTTTTTAGAGTCTGGAAAAAAATTTCCCCTATTGTATTATCAAGGATGTGTACCATCAACAATTCATAGTCTGTTAAAATTGTGAGTAGGCTTAACAATGACCTAGATTCTTGTTCTAGTTTACAGAATATCAGAGAGCTGAAGATAACTTGCACAAGATCACAAGTGAGTCAGTGACAGAGCTGAACCTAGAACTAAGTTCTAATGATAAGGAACTACAAAATGAAGATAGTAGATAAAAAAAAACAAATTTTTATCTAAAGTATATCAAAACTCTGCCTGGGAATGCAGTTGTATTTCATTTCATTAAGAAAGGCAAAATAAGGGGCGCCTGGGTGGTTCATTGGGTTAAGCCTCTGCCTTAGGCTGAGGTCATGATCTCAGGGTCCTGGGGCTCTGCTCAGCAGGGATCCTGCTTTCTCCTCTCTCTCTGCCTGCCTCTCTGCCTACTTGTGATCTCTGTCAAATAAATAAATGAAATCTTAAAAAAAAAAAGAAAGTCACAATAAAAACATGGCAGGTATAATATCATCACTCATCTACATTGGAATTTAACCAGGACACTGGAGTTTAAACATACCCACATGCCAAAAATAGCAACTGGTAACAAATAAATAGCCCAACCATTGACATTATTACAGACACTGGGCTACAAGAGATTCTAAACATGAAATTTTAAGGGTAAGCCTGTCTTTGTCCATTGTGTAAGTTTTACCCCATCTATTCAGGCTTCTCTGAAGTGCCAATTTGAAGGACACTGGTGAGTTTTCCACGTTATGCAGTTTTTACTCACTTTAGATGTAAAAACACTTGAGTGCTTGCAAAAGGGACTGTCCTCAATCCCAAAATATTTTTTTATACTCCCTGATTCATTTTATGAAGGATCAAACTTCTAGCTTGTAGTTCTGAGTTTCAGACTTTCCCTTTTAGTCGTGAAATCATCTATGATCCAAACTGTAGAAAAAAATTCTTGCTCTACATCTCCCATTTATATTCACAGTCAGATACTATAATTAAATAATAGAGTTTCATTTACTTGGGCTCAAATCCATTAATTTTTTTTCTTATTTTTACTCATCTCTTTTCTCTGAAATGTATCCCAGTATTATTATTATCCTTGAGCACACAAATACACAGACTGTGAATCTATAATGAGATCTTCCTATTTTTTTTAGAATAGATTTTGCTTTGATTAAATGTCTACATTGCCTCTACTTAGAGGCATTCTAAATTTGAACAAATACCTGATCCTACTGAAAAAATAAAGTCAACCTTTAACAGATGACCTCCTAGCCAAATACGTGTATTATATTTGCTCCAGGGAAAAACTGGTTCACAAGCTTACTTGGTTTCCTTGACCTGATGCCAGCAGAGAGTGAATGTACTAATGCTCCGCATCAGAGTGAAAATTCAAATGCCCTTCCATTCCAGCCCAATGGATTGCCCAAGTGATGGAGAACTGTTCAGCATCATGTACAGAGAGAGCTACCTAATTCCTCTCAACCAGTGGTGCCATATGTGATAAGAAGCAGGACAGAAGGAGTAAAGGTGCTAAACACTCCAACAGGGAAGTATCTACATTAGAAAGAAAAACTAAGCTATCCAGCTGTCACTGTATCCAACTCTTTAACCAGACAGAACTACCACATTCCTACACTTTTTTCACAAGAGAAGAGGAAGCTTGCAAAATTTGTATTCGCACGTCCAATGTTGTGCTCTCACCGCATGCCTATGAAACTCCCTTGTCAACAGAGCTTTTACCCTTGCCTTTTTCTCTTTTTCAGGATTTCTACTCCAAATCCCCAACTCACTTAGAGCAGTGATCTCAGAGGCATTTCTATAGCTGATGCAAATTCTATTTCTTTGTTTGCCTCCTGGAGATGGGGTGGGAAAAAGAAAGAAGTGTAAAAGCCCCAAAGTGGCAGCTAAAACCAAAACAGCTGATGAAAGCTCATAACATTTTTCACTAGTTTACTGTGTAAATGCCCCTGCTAATTTAGAAAAGCCTTTGTGATTTTTAACATTAAAAAGTAAAATAGATGTACTCCTATGCTGATGTGCATGGACTAAAGTTAAAGTTTACTTTACCAGTGAAAAATCAGTAATTGAGCAGATCAAATACCTTCAATATAGACCATGAACTGTTAATAGGAGGGCAATCTATAAGTGCATTTTTCATTGATAATAGGCAACAGTTCTACATAAGAAGACTTGTTTCCCTCCCCCACCATAGTACCATCATGAATCAAATGTAACTATAAAATAACTGACCTAGTTTAGATAAGCTAGCACATACTATTTTAATGCTTTTTACAACACAAAGCCATTATTCCTGACTAGAAGCAAAAATCCTCATAATACACCAAATTCTACATTCAGTGAACAAAAAGCAACCCAAAATTAACCCCTCAGCTGATATAGTAAAGACTGAATTGCTAAAGATGGTAAGAACTACATACCAATCTGTAGATTAGGCTGGTACACTCTGTTCATCCTATAGCTAGCTCTTAGCCTAAGCTGAAAAGTGCAGAGTAAAAGACTCTTCAGGTCACCTCTGTGAATAAGATGAAATTCCTGGTCCTCATATTAATGTGACAGACAGTTCACCCCATCTCTGAGCACAAAGTCAAATTAAATAAATATATTGTTGAGCAATACCTGTAATGTACTATGTTAGATGATGTGGAGAAAACAAAGTCATTAAAACTTATTAATAAAAATGCTGTGATCTAACTACTTCAAAGTTGGAAAAGTCATTAGCAGAGAAAGAAGTAAAACAAGGAATACATTCCAGAATGTCAGCAAAGAGGTTGTTACAACAAAAGGTACATTTGTGTGTCAATAAATAAAAAATTAAATAGCACCTGAAGTACAATAATATCAAAAATTATAGAAAACTCATTTTAGACATCTGAAATTCTTGGGTCAGAAGAAGAACAGGAAGACCTGGAGTTGCAGCGAATCAGTAGGTGGTCTCTCCTAAGTACCGAAACGGCAGGAAGAACCTGAAGAACAAGGCCTGATGGCAGGCCCAAGCAAGAGCAGGGCAGGCCCTAAATTTTGGAAGGAGCCAAATATAACAGGACCCATACACTTTCATCTGAGGAGCTTTAAGAATCAGGCCTTCCATACCCACAGCTCTGTCAATCCTAGTTTATTCTCCCCAAGTGTCTTTCCACTGATAGATCTTGGACTCATGAATCTCCACCTTGTACCCGGTCACCTTCACAGGCAATGGAGGGAGATTTCAGTTGTCAACCCAACTTGGATAATAACTGAAATTTCTTTGACATGTGTACTATCTTTGGAGCCCACAAAGAGTCATGAAAGTATTTGAGTACAAAGATCTGAGTAAGAAAACGTGGTGACTGAAACACAGTCTTAGGAAAGAAAATGCAGTCAACTAACCAATATACAATAATTTCAGATAATCATTCAGTTCCTGATTTGGTTAAAAAAAAAAAAAGATGATGATATTATACAAGGAAATAAGAGCACTGAGTATCTAAAGAAGATGGCTGCTGAACATACATAAAATAAGGTCTGCACAACAGATGCTATTTTCATTTTGAGCACTGATACTCAAATACAGTTTGATAAAAATACTACAGTATAGCAAAGTGTTTATTACCAACACTGGAGTTTATGCTGGACAGTGTTCCTATCTGGGTGATCTTAGGCAAGTTACTTGATTAAGTAAGCCCAGGTTTTATCTGTAAATTAGAACTATTATTTACCAGAAAAATCGTCTACTCAGCCTCTCACTGAAAAACCATGCTGCCCCTATTCTCAGACTTCATGGTTCAAGTGAATTTGGCCCACACCTCCTCTAGCTGCTCTTTAGGGATGACTGTTGAGGCCTGAGTAATCATTGACCAGTTCTGGGAAGCCATGTGGGGATCCCCATCACCACAATTGCTAGAACTACTCCCACAACCATAATTGAGGTTACTGAAGCTCTTTTAAACCTAAAAGAGTTAACTAAGAGAAAAGTAAAGGTAAGAGATGGAAAAACAGAGTGAGAAATGGACGCCTGGGCATATACCTTGAGCTTAAAGATTATTTTCTATCGGGGAACTACTATATTCCCTTTCTTATTTCAACTCTTTTGAGATAGCTTTTACCTAATCTACTACATGAAGTTTTTGTATCTCTATGTGAGGAAAAACTGAGGTAACACCCATAAAGCATTTGTTACTCTTGGGCATATAGTACAAGCTTAGTAAATGTGAGTTATTTTTATGTCCATAATGAGAGATTATTTAAACTTCCCTTTCTAAGATGCCTACATGAAAAACAATTTTCATGGGACTCATTAAGATATCAAGGGTTTCTATTTTCAAAAAAGTTATAATCAATAATAGAAGGTGTTAGTAATAGCTCAAAGACATAGAAGACAAGTCTCAAAAGGCAGGAGATAATTTGACCAACAAATGACTTATATAGAAGATAATACTTAAGTCTTCAGAGGGAAGAGAGAGAAAAGACCTTTGGACGAGGCTGGTTATCAAAAGGCTTCATAGACATTTCAGCTGGGTTTTGTGGAACAGGAGAGTTCTGGAAAGTTGGAGAGAAGAGCAGACAACATTCCAGGCATGTATCTCAAAAACTATGAGTAGTAGTAGTACGAAAGCCCAGGACACTCTTGGACCTATATGAGAGGGTTTTCAAGGAGAACTCAATAAAGAACAACTTGAATTTAAAAGCTCAATGCAGATGACAGCTCTGAAAGGTAAGTTTAACCGTATTTCACAGAGGTTGGTTTTCATTGAGCTCATCTAGAGGTACAATGGGATGACATTATGTTGCTCACGTAATTCTTAGTGAAATTTTAAGAAATAGTAAAAGTCAGAGGGATGTTTTTGAAAGACTTTTATAATCAAATCACATCTTCAGGATACCTGCATGGCTCAGTCAGTGGATTCTAGCTCAGGTGACAATTTCAGGGTTATGAGATTGAGGCCCCCGTCAGGCTCCACACTGGACAGAAGCCTGCTTAAGATTCTCTTTCTCCCTCTTCCTCTGCCCTTTCCTGCTCGCTCTCTTTCTATTTCTCAAAATACACACACACACACACACACACACACACGCACGCACGCACATATAACTTTGGATACATTTTATCATATTGGCTTTTTCCTCCCCTTTTTCTTATTCCAGCTATAATTGTTCATAATTTTACTCACATTCTACAGCCAAAAAAATTATCATAAATACAAAATACACCCTGAGGCATAATGTAATAGACAGTGAAGTTTTCTCAATATCCCTTCCTCAGCATGTAAGAGCTGTACAGGTTGAGGCATTGAGCCCAACCTCTGTTGTATTAAATTTAAAGCAACCATGGTAATCCCATCCTCCTTGCCAGTGAATGGTTAGTGCCAGGAACCTATCCCTTTCAGTAGGCTGCCTTTTCATTTTGTTGATGGTTTCCTTTTCTGTTGAAAAGCTTTTTATTTTGGTGAGGTCTCAATAGTTTATTTTTGCTTTTGTTTCCTTTGCCTTAGGAGACATATCTAGAAAAATGTTGCTAAGGCTAATGTCAAAGAAAATTACTGCCTATGTTCTCTTCAATAAGTTTTATAGTTTCAGGTCTCACATTTAGATCTGTAATCCATTTTGAGTTTATTTTTGTGTATGGTGTAAGACAGTGGTCCTGTTACATTCTCTTGCATGTACCTGTGCAGTTCTCCCACATGACTTATTGAGGAGATTGTCTTTTCCCCATTGCATATTCTTGCCTCCTTTGTTGTAGATATGTTAGCCATGTAAGCATGGATTTATTTCCCTTTTTTAAAGATTTACTTCATTTATTTGGGGGGGTGGAGGCAGAGAGGAACACAAGCAGACTGCACTGATCATGGAGCCTGACATGGGGCTCAATCCCACAACCCTGAGATCACACCTGAGCCAAACCAAGAGTCAGACACTCAACCAACTGCTCCACCGAGGTGCCCCACCTTGGTTTATTTCTGAGCTCTCTAATTGTCCCATTGATCTACAGTCTATTTTTGTGCCAGTGGCATACTGCTATTATTATTACAGCTTTATAATATATATTGAAATTTGGGGTTGGGATGCCTCCAGCTTTGTTCTTCCTCAGGTTTGCTTTGACTATTAAAGGTTTTGTGGTTCCATACAAATTTTAGGATTACTTGTCTAGTTCAATGAAAAAATTCTATTCGTATTTTGATAGAGATTGCATTGAATCTATAGATTGCTTTGGGTAGTGCGAAATTTTAACAATTTTAATTCTTCCAATCCATGAGTATGGAACATCCTAATGCAAAGCAAAACCACAATGAGATATCACCTTCCACCTGTCAAAGTAGCTAGAATCAAAAAAAGAAGAAATAACAAGTGTTGGCAAGGATGGGAGAAAAAGGAACACTTGAACACTGTTGGTGGGAATGTAAATTAATACAGCCACTATGGAAAACTTAAATACCAAAAACAGAAATACCAAGCCAACTAGTAATTCTATTACTGGGTATTTACCTACAGAAAATGAAAACATTAATTCCAAAAGGTATATGCACCCCTATGCTTATTGTAGCATTATTTACAATAGCCAATATATGCAAGCAGCCGAAGTGCCCATTGATAAGAAGTGGATAAAGAAATGTGGAGAGTGTGTGTATATGTGATAGAATATTACTCATCCATAAAAGATGAGATCTTGCCATTTGTGGCAGTGTGGATGTACCTAGGGGGTATTATGCTAAATGAAGTAAGTCAGACACAGAAAGACAAATACCATATGATTTCAATTATATGTGGAATCTAAAAAAAGAAAAAAAAACAAAAACAAAAAACAAAGCAAATAAATAAATGAGCAAGCAATGAAAACAGAATCAGACATATAAATATAGAGAACAAATTGATGGTGGCCAGAGAGAAGGGGGTTAGGGAGATGGGGAAAATGGGTGTTGGGGAGTGGGAGTTAACAAGCTTTCAGTTATGGAATGAGTAAGTCACAGGAATAAAAGGGACAGCACGGGGAATATAGTCATTGTTATTGTAATAGTGTGGTATGGTAACAGGTGGTAGCTACACTTCTGGTGAGCAGAATATAAAGCATAAACTAACTGAATCACTAGGTTAAACACCTGAAACTAATGTCACATTGCATATCTACTAAAAAAAAAAAAGAAAGAAATAATAAAGCTGACATACAGAGGATGGCAGAGCTAAGGGAATTGCAGAGATAAGATGCTGAAAGCACTGGCCAAAGTCAACCCAACAATCTGTCCTATCTCTAATGTCTGGCTTTGTGAAATATTATTTTTCTTTATTAGTAAATCTGCTTAGATTTTTTTTCAAACATGACCCCAATTTTTTAAAAAAATATTCTAATGAGCCAAAACCCTTGTGTATCATTTGTGAATGACTGTGATCCAATAACACATCTAATCTCATGGCCTTCTGGTTATTTCTAAAGCCTCCAGAAGACCAAAAAGTGGGTATCAGGACAGATAAACAGGCGGAATGGAGAATCTATATGTATCAGAAAACACCTGTCCAAGTGATTCATTTCAGATGATCAGAATACCATCTTCTGAAAAGACCAGTATTGAGTGGTCATGAGTTACCCAGATTGGTCCAGACATTCTTGTCAAACAAGGATATCCCAAAATTATACAAAAGCAAGGCTCTAAAAACCACAAAAACTTCAGATTCTACCACTCTACCCTTCCTTTTTCCTCCTACACAGCTGCTAAGTAGTGGCATTTTATTCCCTGGTCATATTAATGAAGACAGATCCTTATAGATGAGGCTCTGCCTTAAAAGGATTTTCTGAACAAGTGGATGTTATAGAGACTCAGTAATTTTCTATGTTTGCTTTTTTGTTCATTTATTTGTTTTTGTCAGACAATGCTTTCTGGTACAGTCTCTAGGAGTGCAATTAACCATTTAAACCAACTATGATATGGGCTATATGCAGTAAAATGATGAAATTTTGCTAGTGCTTACTCTTTTTTAAAAAATAATTTTTGAATGTTTAACTATAGAAATATATAAATAATATAACACATATGACAACTTCTGAGGAAATTATATTTACTGTAACCAGTACACATTGGTAAATGGTGATCAAGATGAAGCAACCATGCTAAACAATAAAAGGAGAACTCTATGCATAAGAGCCTATGAAGACAGTAACTTGTAGCAGAATAGATCACCATTAGCCAAAATAGAGCCAGATATGAATATAAACTGTGAAAGAAGACTTTGCCCATAGTATTAAGACAAAGAGATACTAATTTCAGAAATACTTTTAAATGCATGCATTGTAGTTCATAGCTAGAATATATTCTTCCATGGCTGAAATGTAGTTCTTTAAAAATATTAGAACTTCTAAAAAAAATATTAGAACTTCTGACAGACATCACACATATTAGGACCAATTTAGATGTTTTTGTTTTGACATGAAATTTGATAGCCCAAAATTAATAGAGTACTAGAAGTGGAAATTCTCAGCACATAAAATAACACTATTTAGGCCTATAAATAATACCCAAGCCAGTAACAATGAACACACCTAGTGTTTAGAAAACAAGAAGTAGATGAAGAAGTGGATGATGGCAGAGTATGTACAAAATTGCCTAGAATATCATGACATGCCACATACCAAGGATGCTATCAAAGATAACTACAGTTATGTCAAAAGTACTCAGGAGGGGCGCCTGGATGGCTCAGTGGGTTAAGCCTCTGCCTTCGGCTCAGGTCATGATCTCGGGGTCCTGGGATCGAATCCCGCATCGGGCTCTCTGCTCAAGCGGGGAGCCTGCTTCCTCCTCTCTCTCTCTGCCTACTTGTGATCTGTCAAATAAATAAATAAAATTCAAAAAAAAAAAAAAAACAGTACTCAGGAGTCAACCTAAAGAGGTTTCCATTAGACAAAGATGAGACAATTTGAGGCTTCAAAAAGATCAGGAATTGCAATAGCTCAAACTAATCAAATATGCTTAAGTTCATGAGTTCATGATATTTAAAAGAAAGTACTTGATTACTTCCTGAAGATGACAGGAAGCTGCTCTAAGTGGTAAAATATTTGCTCCTCAAGGTTGAACACACCCTATTCTCATGCTACCCAAAAAAGTTAAATAAGATACCCACTTTTATTACTGTTGCTAAACACCTATCAGCTCCAAATATTCCTCGTTGTTTAAAAAGATAATGAGGCATTCATTATACTAAAATAATGTTCTCTTTTCTTTGCAGATCCTATCAGAATGAGTTGAAGAATGTACTGATTCTAATGTTTCTTTCTCTTGCAAATCAAATAACCCCTTTTACAACCTGAGAAACTGTTAGCTGCATCTAATATCACCAACCCTCATCAAAACTGGACAAAGGCAATCTTCTGCGATGTTTATCATTATTGCAAGTTGGTTACAACTACAATTTAAAAGCTCAGTATAATCCTATCTGTAAAGGGTGACTGCACAGTGAACTTAGTCAAGGTAAAACCTGTTCCATAAAACCTAAGAATAGCATCATCCAAGGAGGTCTAGAAAAAGGGGTTCATCAAAGAACAGGAAGAAAATGCTTAGTTTTTAATAAAAATCACTCATTTCACTCCTTGCCATAATTTCCCACACACATCTTGAGTAATGTTTCATATTGCAAAGTTATTGTCAAGAAGCAAATAAGTCAATACTGGATATGATCAATATTCCCAATATTGTTCAATATCTTGCTCTCTTCTTCCCATCCTAATGAAATTAGTAAGGACCATATGATTAGTTCTAGCAAAGAAATATGAGACGTGCTGTTTGTCACTTTTTGGAATAATGCATTTAATTGCCAGTGCTCAGCTATCTAAATCCTCTCTTCCTTGGCCTGGAAATGCATGAAAGCAGGTCTATATAGAGGTGTATTAAAACTGAAGTCTGGAAAGCAAAGCCAACATATGGTAGATAGTTGACATTCAGAATCACCTAAACTCACAAGGCTTATAAATGAGATTTGAGGCTTATTTATAAAAGTAGCATACTTACTCTAACCCAAATGATGTGCTAGACTTCTGCATTTTTCCCAGATATCCTTTCCACAAAGATCAAATAAAAACTACCTTCCTATATCAATTTATTGAGGATAACCAAATTAACTGGATTATGGAAATGAAAGGATTTAGAATTAATATTTTCAGGATTGCAAATTGTTTGAAAATGTTATCTAAATTTGATAAATCATGCCTAATAGCTATAAAACAACAAATCTGTAGTCATATAAATAGAACTCTATTCTAGGATTTCTCTACTGAACAGAGAATGGCATGACTATAATGTGCAGTAGCCACTCTGAACCTAGTTCTTCCTTAAGAACTATGAAAGGACAGAAGGTAAAGAGCAATGTTGATGACATTTATAGAGTCTCTCAAGTCTCAGCTGATCCTGAAATAAACTGATAAGGCTTATATTTTCTTGACCTCCTAATCCTTGGAACCAAAACTACCTGGTAAATGAAATTTGTCTTTCACGATTTCCTCAAATCTCCTTCCTCTAATGAATCCAGTATATGCTACCAAAGAGTATTAAAATATAAAAAGTCCACTGTGAGATTTCAATAAGGCTCAATCCAAGACTTTTGTTTGATGCTTCCTCTATGAAAAAATACTAGGGAACTTTTAAAGCGGAACTTTGTATTTCTTCTTATACAGCAAACATTTCATAGACAAGGGGTGTGTAAAAATCATACAACATTTCCAGGAAATAGAATCACCTTTTATCCAAAGCCTCAGCAATCAACAGTTTGAAATACTATTCCCAGCTGAACACAAAGGTATTTACCTGGGTCATGAACTAAAATGGCAATTGTCCCAAATATTTCTATTCATTTGATGGGTACCATAGGAGCTTAAATGGACATGGTGGTGACAGCAATGTATGAACTATTGATTTGAGTATGACTGAGGACTAAGAGAATCTCTTCCTCAGCCACAAAGGTGTCCTAGGAGGTCTGCTAGCCCAAAATGACCTAGTGGCTTCTGAGACATGTAGGTTCCACCTGACGCTACACAATAATGATAGAGCTGTATGGAAAGTGGAGATAAGGGCTCTGGCATGTATCTTTGCCAGCAAAATTCACAACATTTCATTTCTTTAAAAAAAAAAAAAGACAGTGGGCAATCATTATACAGTTTAATTACTCCTTTGGGTTCCACAAAGAGCTAAAAAAAATAAAATCACCAGCCACCAATCTGCTACCTGTGGCAGCTGAAAAATATTATAGTGGAATTTCAGGGGCACATAGTGAAATGAGCATCTCCAAATTGTTTGGAAAAGGATCTTCAGTCTAAGGAGAATTGACAGCACAGCTTTAAGAAGAGATAAAGGACTGCCTCAAGGATCTGTCTTGCTTTCTTACTTTTTTAAAGTAATACCTTCATTTGCATAGTAATAACCCAATTATTGTAAGATTAGGTGACAGGAATCTCATTATTGCTATTTCCACAAAACAGTCAATATTCTATTCAATATCTTTTAATGTTACGTACCTTAAAACATAATTATTTCAATATACCCTCATTCATCTTTAATGTAATTTTCTTTTTTAAAAACCTTGCATAATTGTTGGTTTTTATGGAATATATTAGTGCTTAAACAAGCACTTTTCCCCCTCAGGCTGCTATGAGAACAAGCAGAAGCAACCAACAGCTTGGGGGCATTTCTGCCTTCCCCCCAGGAGTAAGTCCACCAAAAGACCAAAGGCACAAACACAGCTACTGAAAAAATCTGTTGTAACAAGCTCCACACTCTTCCCAACACTGTAGTTTCCCCTCCTGCTCTTTCACTTCATGCTCCACAAAAGATGCTTCCATAATGAATTTTCGTCTTAAGGCAACTTTAAAAGTGTTAGCAAATACATTCTGTTAAATTTCAAGTTGTATGATCTGGGCTCTTTTCTCCGGTGTGTGTGTGTGTGTGTGTGTGTGTGTGTGTGTGTGTGTTTTCCCAGACCACATTGTAGTACTAAAAAAAAAAAAACCCACATCCGAGAGAGCTGACATACTGGGGAGACCATCTGCCTGCCATAGGTTTACCTGCCATAGGCTTTTACAGTTTCAACTACAAGATAATCAGTACAATAAGTGGCTGGTTACCAGATTAACATGGGAAACAAAGCAAGGAAATAGAGAGTGAGGACTATCTACATTAAGAGACTACAGAGTCATACATACTATTACTTCAAAATGATATCAAAATTAATGTACAGTGAAAATAGCAGTTAGATTTTGTCATGAGAGGAAGTAATATCAAAGGGCTGTGGTTTGGAATCTAGAGTTAACACCCCTTGACTGTGGTCCTCCTGACTATATATTCTTCAGGATGTTAATCTCTGCGTACTTTGTGAATGAATACTCATTATTCATGAGTATTACAATTAATTTATAGAAAAGCACAACGTCCCCTAATCAACACCAACTAAGTTTTCTCAAGATATAAGCTTCATCAATCGTTAACATGATTCATTGGGTGTTTTTCCACCTATTCTGACACAGAGAATGTCAACAGGCATTAGATGCCCCCCAGGAGCCCACCTAACCACAATCTTACCATCACACACCCAAACCATCAAACCACACTCTACTCTTCCCATTCTTGATTGCTGAATAAAATTGCAAGGCTTACCAAACCTGTTTCTGCATGTTTAATGAATTTTAGGCCATGCTAACCCTGCATTTCCTCGTTTTTTTTTTCAACAATGGGAAACCACCATTCTTTAAAATGAGTTAGGTTGCTATAGGCAGTTTTCCCGCAAACAGAAAAATTATATAGGCCAATTTCTGGTTTAGTAAATCTTTACTGGAATTAAGTCGCATAGTTTATCTCTTTCAAGTGGCTGGACTGCTCCTCAGAAACCTACTGATAACAGCAAGGGCATGAGTCAGATAGACAGGTAGCCCAATTGACCACTATATGATGGTCAAGCAAAAAAAAAACCCAAACAGCGATAATTAAAGTCACTATTATACATAGGTATCAGACAATGTACTGTCTTATGTTAAATATTAGAACTCCCATTTATTGATAAAAAGATGAGGTCTAAGAGGTCTAGAAAATTGCTCAAGATCACAGAAAAAAGGACGCCCAGGTGGCTCAGTTGGTAAAGCAGCTGCCTTCGGCTCAGGTTATAATCCCAGCATCTTAGGATCGAGTCCCAGATCGGGCTCCTTGCTTGGCAGGGAGCCTGCTTCTCCCTCTGCCTCTGCCTACCACTCTGTCTGCCTGTGCTCGCTCTCGTGCTCTCTCTCTCTCTCTCTCTGACAGATAAATAAATAAAATCTTTAAAAAAACAAAAATAACAAAAAAAGATCACAGAACAAGTTCCAGAGTCTGGACTTAAAACCAAGTCTGTCTTAAAGAGAAAGCATGTAAATTGCTGTCACGCAAACAAAGTTTACATATATAATTTATTTTGCATTTGGCTTGGACTTTCATAGCCCGGTCCTTGTTGGACACTGCAGACACCCTCCAACAGTGGAGAGAGATTGTACAGGTCAAGGCCAACCCTAGACAATTCAATCTCCAATATTCAATGCAGTCTCATGCCTTATCTTCGGGCATGATATTCCCCTTTTCTTCAATGTTCTCACCTTCTTCTATTGCCTTTATCTCTCATTGCTCATCTACTAAACTCTTATCCATGCCTCAAAATCCTGCTCAGTCATTATCTCTTCAGAAGTCCTGCCCGACTACACAACACCATCCAGGAGAATTAATCTTTCCTTCCTCTGCTATTTATGAACATTTAAACATATATTCAATTACTGAATGTAAAGATTAGTTTGCATGCCATCTCCTGTGAGGAAAGCTCCTTGGAGACTGGTTTAATTCACTCAGTATCCACAGCACCTACCAGCAATACACCTGAAATGGAGGCATTGTTTTATAAATATTCAACTGTTACTGAACTAAAGATATCTATCAGAATTCACTTATACCAACTGTCACATTCTTCTTGCATGATAAATTTCTGCTTATGCCTTTTCTATACAAGAAATAGTTCATGTGTTGTTCCCCTCACCACACCAAGAATTCTTTGTACATAGTAAGTGTTCCAGAAATGCTTGTAGAGTTGAATTGTTTACAGGATTTTTAAGAAAGAGAGGAAGGGCAAATACTAAGACCTTACTGATTGCTTTAAAGTTAGTTGAGGATAATAGCAAATTTTTCCCTTCTTGAGTCACCTTCAAAGCACTGGATTTTATCATGTAAGAAGGCAGAATAAGTACACTATAGTTAAAAATTTGATCACTGAGTCCATGGCTAAAATGCTACTTTTCATGAGGATTAATTGAGTGCAATCTTTTATCTGTTTCTATTCAGCATATGCACTGTATATCTGCTATGCATCCAAGGACAGCTGCCATTCTATTTACAGCATTATCTAAAAATGGCAACATTAAATCTATCTTCCATCTCTTTGAGATCTTTTTCAACCACAGAATCATCTCAGATGTTCTGCTTTTAGAGCAAAATATATGAGGTGTGAATGTGTGTAACAGTAAAAGACTAACAGAAAGAAATCCACAATGGTGGAATTATCCACTGGGGGTTGATAAAACTTTCCTCCTTTTCCTATCTCAAGAAAAGCTAGGAGAAGGGAGCTGGAGAACATCAGGGGGCAAATTAAAGAGGTAACAAACCTTGCCCTTACACCCCTATCAGGAGTCTAAGAGCCTAAATATTGATTTTTCAAGGCTCTGTTCCTGACAGTAGCAATTCTGAACACAGACTGGAAAACAAACAAGAGGGGTGTGTGCTGCTAAGCATCCCAAGTACTGTATGTAGCACATTTCACATTTTTTTAAAAAGAAAGTTAAAATTAATCTTTCAGCTATTATGGGGTGACCATGCTAATTACTTACTATAACTCTCCATAGTATACATCTTAACACAAATCTTCTGTCAGCTTCCCTGACAGCTATTATCACAAGAGGCAAAAACCTGATTTTACACATGAACAAACAGTACTGACCATCCTGACCAATCTGAATAACGTGGGAAAATTTACGCTCCTTTAATTGCTTTTCTACTCAAAATTTCAAAACAAACTCTTTTGTCTTTACCACACTTAATGTCCATTTTCAAAATCAATGCAGCAACCAGAAAGATGGAACAAGTGAGCAGCTCATTCATGGCAAGGATCAACTACACCTTGGAAAAAATTAAAACTTCATTTAAATCCTTCCTTTTAAGAAGATAATTTGCTCATCATGGCACTGATGTTGTAAGTACAAGAACCATCATTCTAAAAGTACTTTGCAACTGGGAAGTATTTCAGTGAATCTGTTGGGGGTAGAGCCAGACTGCTTGGGTTCTAAACCAATGCCTCCATTTATTAGCTGTGTGACCCTGGGCAAGATAAGTAACCTGCAGTGTCTTATTTGTGTGGTTTTGAGGAATAATCAAGTTAGCATATATAAAGTGCTTGGAATAGTACATTCCATGTAGAGAGAAATCAAAATATGTTACTTATTTTCATTATTAGAATAATCCCTCACATTTAATAAATGCTCAAAACTTAAAGATACTATAATGGGTTTTGACATTTCTCAAATGGGAATTGGGGGAGAAGACTCACACAAGAAGAGCTTTTATAAAAGAAATTGCAGTGATTTATTCACTCCATGTTGCTTTCTCACCTAGATCTTTTCTTGGAACAAATCTATACATTCTGAACTTTACAGGAACACAGCCCTCCATTTCAAAATATGAGGCTTTATAAAAAAGGCATGCTTTGTGGATCACCCCATACGTTCTTTACAATGTCTAAAGCAGGTAAATATGCAAATGTTTTTGCCAGACAACCTCTAAATTATTTTTAATTAAGCAAAAAAGCTAAAAGACCATGAAGATGACATCCAGAACAACAGGTGACACATATATGTTCAGTTTGACAAATGGTAATTCAATAAATGAGACAAATATCATAATGAAACACTCATACCCTACCTCTGCCATTGGCATTTTCAATCATTTCACAAGTTGGGTCAAGTGAAGCTGAAACTACTAGCCATCAAATTTTCAGTGATATGAAATTTGGAAGTTTTAGAAGAAAAATCAATGTTTCCAAAAAAGCTAAACCCAGAAAGACAGTTTTTTTTTTAAAGTGTATTTTACTCTAAAATTGACATTATCATCATTCATCAAATCATTTTTGAAAATCTTATTAGAGGAACAATATAAGTACACACCAATAGTCTATTTGAAACATGAACTAAAAGTTAAAGGATTGAAAGTGGAAAATACATGTTAGAACTCTTTAAAGAAAATCTAATATATAATTTTTGCAAGATGCCAAAATCATCAAATCATTCATGTTATTAATTTTGGGTATTTGCTGACTGGCAAGGCTTCCAGGGAGTCTATCTCAAAAGGACTATAAAACTTTCAAAATACAGTTACGAAAAGTGGTAAATCCACACTTTTATTGCCACTAAGACAAGAAGGTATGTGTTCAAAAACTACTATGGAAATTTAACCACAACAAAATATTTAAGGAAATTCTAATTGTACATATGTGATATTTATGAATGTGTATTTAATATATAAGATTTATTAAACCTAAGAGTATCAATAAAATTAAAATAAATATGCTCTCTATGAGGTAAAACAGAAAAAAAAACACATACACATTTATACAGTTATATATAGTCTTTTGCTGAGAACAATAATTTTGCTTCATTACAAAGATCATTTTTCTGACATCAGCAACTACATTTTCTTTCGGATTATGGGGGTCTATCTTACATATAACTGATTTTCAAGGACCATTCACAAAATAAAACTTTGTAAATTTTATCTGCTTTGTCAGCCACCAGCAATAACTTTATTATTAATGTCAAGACAAACACGGTGGAGTCTTGGTTCTCCCACTAATCGCCTTATTTCCCAGTTCTGAGCCTCAGATCTAGTCATATTTGAAATATGTGTCAAAATGGATTATATCGGTGTCTTTATGCTTGCAAATATTATAATTAAGTTACCTTTTCCATGTGGGAATTTAGCCAAAATTCAGCTTTATTGTAGAAGAGAGAGTTGAAATGTACTCCCCAATTCCACAGAAAAGCAAATATAAAGCAGAAAGTTGCCTTGGTATTTCTTTAAGAAAAAAAGTCATATTCTTTGGTCTACTGTAGCCAGAAAGTGTACATCTATCTACCTCTATCTGTTTATATCTCAAATGATAAAACAGAGGCTCTGAGAGATTATGCAATATAGCCAAGATTATAAAGCTAGCAAGTGATAAAGCTGGGGTTCAGACTCAGACCTTTATGACTATGTGGTTTGTATGCTTCCCTTCTCAGGAAAAAGTTCACTGACAACATGCTAACTAAGAGGCCACTCTACTGCTAAATCTATTAAATAGTCTAGTGACGCTAAAGTCTCCATCACTTTCTACATTTCTTATGCAAGTTCTATCCATTGCTTGGTACCCAAGAAGGTAATTGACATCTTTACCACAGAAGTTAAGTTCAAGTATTCCACATAAGCTGCTTATGACTGGCTAGAAAGACAGGAATTAAGGTAAATGACTTGGTACTTGAAAATGCGTTTTATGAAAATGGTACCTCTTGAAAATTAGTCCAAGAGATATGTGGGCTTTGGTGACACTGCCCAAGCAAAGAAAGGAAATAAAACAATGTACCGTATAGTGCTTTCAAGATCTCTCTGGTTACTAGGGCAAAATTATTCCATTCTTTCCACTTGACTTAGGGTTTCCTCAAAGGCTCGTGATGATGCCACCTCACCTCAGAAATCTCAGAGATTGGCAGATTGAGAACACTGCACAAGAAGGCATGTTCAGTGTGACAGCTTACTACATATATTCCAAGTGTCTTCACTGTATTTTATTGTAGTTTTCAGAACAGACTGGAACCCACAGACCTGGATCTGAATTTTGGTTCTACTAGCTATGAGTTTGGTCAAATAATAAATCTCTCACTTTAAGGTCCAGGTCCATTAAAGATGGATACTGCTAGGAAGCACAGGAAATTGTTGTGAGGAGTCAAATAACATATGTAAGTACTGAGCACAGGCATGTCACATGAGAAGCTCCCAGTAAAAGTTAGCAAGTATCGTTATCAAAAAGCAATAGGATATGAGAACTTGTATTTTTTATAAAACCTTGATAAGATATTGTTCCTACTATTAATTAGGTAGCAGGAAAAAATTACACCCTAACATGTTGCATACAAAATTTAGGATACGTATAATGTTTTCTTAAAGGAAAAAAATACACACACATGCTGTCTGATCCAATTATTATTTTTTTAAAAATTTATATTCCTAAATAAAAGCCTGGAAGGTCTAGATGCATTTAACAGTAGTTATTTAAGAGTAAGATTTACTTTTCTTCTTTTTTGCTCACCAGTGTTTTCTAAATCTACAATGATTTTGTATTTTGTAATAAAATAAATATTTCACTTTTAATTTTCTTAAAATAAGAATATAGTTGTACTTTAAAAATTAAAATAACATTTTAAAAATCTATATGAAGACAGAATGTCAGGTAGTAAAATATCAGAAGTTAATACCCTGATACAATCTATGATCTGCCATATATTAAAGGAAGCCTGAAAATCAAGGTAATTCTTCTCAGATGGTTAAAATGGTACTCAGGCCTTTGTCTTAAGCAAAACAAATGACAGAACATACTACCACTAAATATTTTGAAAGTCCAGGGCCAGTCTATGATACTATTGAATATTCAACATTCATTAGTTTTTTAATGATTTTTCCATGGTTAAAAAGTTACAAACTCATCTTCTCCTCTTTTAGCACCAAAAACACACAATTTTGTTTGTAGTACACACTCATGTATGGCTTATTATCTAAGGAGGCCACAGTGAAAGGAGACATTTCTACAAAAATGAGCTGGAAAAATTACTAAAATTCTTGTCAGTGGACTGAAGAAAAAATACTATTAAGTGGACCTTTGAAACATGCCTTTGAAGCAATCAACAAGTAAAATTATTTTTGAAAGCAATCATCGGAGTTAACTCAGTAAGAGCAGCCACTTGGCTAATGATGAACTGTTTGTGTTGATTCGGACACCACAGAATGCTAAGGATAGACAGGCATTTAAAGGTTGTGAGGTCATCAATACTGCATTCTTAGATGTTTTAAATGTAAAGATGACCATGGAGGGAAAACTGAGGGGGCGGGAGGGAATCACAGAAGTGGGAACCAAAGTTCATGTTGCAGTCCTAGCCTTAAAAATGATGCTCCTCATCATCTTCCTGAAACTCAGTGACTTCTCGATAGTTCTGCCCACATTAGACCTTCTCTGTGAATTATGCAGACCAATCTGTGTGCCTTGCTCCCTCTATATATTTCCCCAAAAGTTTACTTTCCTCATTATAAATCGGCATTATTTTCTACCTAAAGCTCAACCTACACCTCAAGTACTAGCTTCTTGCTCTGTAAAATGACCAAGGGCATGGTCTACCATGCCCAATGTCACTGACAATATGGGATTATTCAGAAACACCAGTTAGAATACAAGATTGAGGCCTAACCAGAGCTTGGAGCAACATTTAATCTTACCTGATTGTGGACAACATAAATGAAAATTTCGATTAACAGAAATGAGAATGGTAAGAACAGAAGAGATACAAAAATATCATAAGGGAAATGTTCAACTTGTGATCTTTATGAATCATGGAATCTGGGATATACAGCGAGGGATCAGAACTCTAGCAGGGCTTTTGGTACAGATAAACATAGATGTTCATTGATGCCATGAGAATGAATGGGACGGGCCGGAAAAGAGCATGTACAACAGAAAGAGCACCAGGCATGAGCTCTGGAGAAAAGAGACATTAAGGAGAGGTCAGCAATAAAGCAGCCAATAGTAGTGACTCAGAAAGAGGGCTTAGATGGGCAGAACGGAAAGGGGAAGAACAGTGTCTCAGAAGTCGAGAAAGGAAAAAGTTCCTGGAGAGATATGAAGTCAGAGAGCCCTGCAAAGAGCACAGAATCTGCATATTACCTGGTAATCAGTGTCCTTTATCAGAGTAGTACAAATGACATGGTATGAATGAGACAGTGATCATGGTGGGGAGGGAAGGGAAAAGGAGAAACTGAGGAAAGCGCTAAAGGGAATAGATTGTCTTCAGCGTGCTAGGATATATAGACAAAGACAGTAATACAGTAACAAGGCATTGTTTGAATTCTGGGGGGCTTTTCAGTGTTACAGTTTGGATCTTCTGCCTGAGAGAGAAGCTTTCCTCCGTGTCCCAACAAACTCTTTGTTGAAATCTCAAAAGCTGAGCTATTACTAGTCCTGTACTCCTGTACATTTTCTGTAGTTACCGAAAGACCCCTCTCTTCTCTGCATTGCCCTGATTAATGGAGCTGTGGTATCACTCGCATTTGTTCCCACTGCTCTCTCATGATGAAAGAACAGCCCTCCTTTTGGAGAACACGTTCTAAGTTAATTTGACTGGAGCCAGCCACTTCCACTCCCAACCAGGGAGGCATTGAACTAAGGGTGGCTCAGTTGAAGCATGCCATCTCCCTGGCCACAGTGAGTGACTCAGGAAGGGCACAGAATTTTAAGTGGGTCAGTCATAAGAAACTTCCTGGGCCAAAAAAAAAAAAAAAAAGTATGCACTCTTTTCTCTGGAAATACTACTTAAAAGAATCTCATAGCCTAGAGCTGCTTCTGTAAAAAGAAAGCTGCCTGTGCATGAAGCTAATATGGAGACGAACAGAGCAGAGTAATGGGAAGAGGGAAGTGTACTCTGTCCTGATTATATTAGTTGTGCCTGGAGTAACTGTCATTTCCTGAACTTCCCAGTTATATGAGCCAATAAATCTCCTCTTTGGCTAAGTTACTTCAAATTGGGTCTTTATCATTTGCAGTAAAAGATTTAAAATGCCCTTCACATCTCACTAATCATATGTTTCTGAATATTGCAGGGATCTGTACTAAGGAAATCTCTCTATTCCACTAGATTATACATTTTCTGAGGGCAGGAAAGACATCGATCTACTGTAATCATACACAGTATGATTACACAGAGTACCTGCTGAATAAATATTTACCAAAACAAACAAGCAAATATAGTTCCTTTACAGCACGCTGTCAAGAGCTCAAATTAACTCAGCAACTGAATGAGAAGATCACAATGAGCAATATCCAGTCGTCCGGTTGGCTGCTCTAGTTCACCTCCAACTGTCTGAAAAGACTGTCCTAAGAATGCTCATTCCTGCGCCCGTCCTAGCTCAATCTCATCTTGTTCACTCAAGTGAAAGTGGAATATATTATAAACTATATTTACAAACCTGGAAATTATCTATCTATGCAATTGCCAATTTTTTTGCGAAGCCTAAAATTGCATTCAGAACAAAAATAAGGGAAAATTCATTGCTACATATAGCCCTTGAAATTGGGAAATACATATGCTAGCACGATGCCTTGAACATACTACCTGTTCAATAAACATCTACTAAATAAGGAAATATCCTGGTTGGGGACAGTTTAAAATTTTAGTCAGTAAAAATCTGAGTCAAATTTAGACTGCTGACTAAATGGAGAAGAAGAAAAAGAGAAGAAGTAAAAGATGAACAAAAATCTTTCTTGGCTTGGATGGCCATATTCTGCTACTGGTCAATGTCCTGCCCCAGTGTTGGCTTTCTCTTGCAGTGCGTGTTTTCTAAGTCCCTCGAGATTCACCTTGCAGTGGTTCTTGAACACCAGCAATGCCTTAAATGCGGCCTGAAGGATTCCTGTCAACTCCTGGATCAGATCACCAAACCTTAGTCTTTCTGCCAAGGCTGCCTTCCTCTTGACAAGAAATTCTTCACAGTGGGGATGGGAGTAAGGAAAGAGGCAGTGGCTGGAGATATCACACTTGGCTCCCTTCTAGGATTCACACATGACCTCCAGGAAACCACAGCTTTTTCGTACTAGTTGTGGAAATGGAGCTTATTCCCACTGCAGTCCTGTCTCTTTGTCCTGGCCTTTCACCTTCTGACTTTTGCATGCTCATGTCAGGTACCAGAACCTATGCCCCACCCCGTGGAGGGCAGACTACACACCAAGCTCCCTGAGAGGTTCCTCACATCCA
>ML105246.1:0-11537 GCA_003697995.1 Taxidea taxus jeffersonii | reverse complement strand
TACAAGGAGAAAAATAGAGCAAAGAAGACAGATGTATTTTCGTAAGGTCAGGGCAGGGCGAGGCGGGGGGCTGTCTGCCATTTTAGGGTTTAAAAGTCCTAAGAGCGATGCCTACATGGCTCAGTCGGTTAAGGGTCTGCCTTTGGCTCAGGTCATGATCCCAGGGTCCTGAGGTGGAGTCCTACATTGGGCAATCTCCTCAGTGGTGAGTCTGCTTCTCCCTCTTCCTCTACCTAACCCCCACCTGTGCTTTCTCTCCTCTCAAATAAATAAATAAAATATTAAAAAATAAAAGTCATAAGAGGAGAAATTAATGAGAAGGTCACAACTGATCAGACTTAAAGGAGGTAAGAGATAAGCATTCACTTAACTGAGGAGTGAGTGTGTGAGCAAATAGCAAATTCGAAAGTCGAGAGGTGGGAGCTGTCCCAGTAGATTAGACAAATATGAAGAAAGCTAGTGTGGATGGTGGGGAGGAAACAAGAGGTGAGATGATTCATAGTGAGTTCAAGAGGTAACTATGGAAGGGGAAAGGTCAGGGCATCATAGGTATTACAAGGACATTAGCTTTTGTTCTGAGGGAGATGGGAAGCTGTGGGAGTATTCCACAAAATGACATGATCTAAGATATCATATACTAACCACTTATTCCTAGAAGTACTTACAAGGTACAAGTTTTTTAAACTTTCTAATTTTATGGTATGTTTTTTAAAACATGTTTTAGGCCTCAAAACCAAAAATGATAAGAGATGACCAGGAAGTAAAGCCAGAATTAAGAATACTGTAACATGGTTACTATGATATCAGTTTGTTTCAATGAATACCTAAGATGCTACATGAATTCAGGGACTTTCATCATACCCTACTGAAAATCGCTGATTGAAGCCATGGTACCAGCCAATAAGTATAATCTGCCTACACTTATCGGCCAGTTTGATTCTGTTATATCTTAGACAATTTACTTCTTTACATAAACCAGGTTCCTACAAAGAAGGGACATACATTGTTGATCACTCAAGTGTCTATTGGTTTTGTTGAGCACATGTCAGATGCTGGAACAAGAATGAGTTGTCATAGTTTTAGAGATATTTGATAAAGAGTATTGAGACTGGTTCGCTGGAAGAAGGATAGTATCTCCTGGCAGGCCAAGCTGCACATTAATCAGAATTGACTCAGATCAGATGTTACTGTGCATTATCAATATAACAGGCTGAGACCTGAATTTCCCTTGTAGGAAAAACTGTTTTGAAAGGACAAGGAAAAACAGCTTTTTCAACACCTATTCATATACAGTGCTACATACAATAGCTGCAAAAATGTACTGCTTTCTTGTTAACTATGAGGAAAGGACTTGGTCAGTAAATCCTCAGATTTTTGTTGCATGTAATGCTAATATTCAGAAGTTTGAGAAGCTTCCAGAAACCTGCAGCCTAAACCTGAAGCCTCTAACCTGCAGTTAAAGCAGTGTTTAACAAGGAGGTTGATATGAGGGAGGTAGGAGGAGTTGAGCTAGTTCTGGCTAGGAGGCTGTTGGTATTTCAAGGTTCTCTAAGCCCATTTTACATTTTTTCTGCCACATGCTTCTTGAAATGCCTAGCAGAGACTAGAAGAAGTAACAATTCTCTTTCCAATGGAGGAACAGCGGTCCGTGGAATCTAATTTTTAGGGCCTTAGCCAAATTAGTTAAAGAAGCATTTCAAAGTCTTGATAGAAGAAAGTTATTCCTATTAAGCTTTCAACTATAAGCCAGATCACTGTAGTGTGTGTGTGTGTGTGTGTATGTGTGTGTGTGTGTGTGTGTGTGGTTGCATGTGTGTGCGTTACTCTCCCCACTCTGTAGATGAAGAAACTGAAGGATGTATTCAGGGTAGATACAGGAGCTTAGGCAAGAATGGGAGTGCAACAATTCAAGGGTGAATGCAAATGGCACAGAAATAGAAAGTTAACAATGGGATGTGAAATTTATACGAATTTACCTGTAGAAGATGCTGTTGTATACTATTCACCCAACAACTAAAGATCTTCCCTTCATTTCAAAGCACTCACTGCCCCAGCTGCTGGCAGCCCTGAAAGCTAACAGACAGCTGAGCCCCTCTCTGGGCACTGCCTCTATTGAAGGGAGCTGCCTCGCTAGAGGCTAAATTCCTCTCCAGGGGCAGCAAATGTCTAATGACTGCTTAATAAAGAGGTGCAAAGGCCAGCCCCCTACCTCAACTCAGGACAGCTCCTGAATGGCCAGCCCAGCTCTAGAACTCCAGATAGGATAGGCTGCAGACTGTGTTTCAACTGCATCTCAATTCAACATCTCCATCTGCCCATCCTGCTTTCCTCACTCCTCATAGGTATTGTTCCCAAAAGCACAAAACAATAAACCTCATTAGATGCAAATGTCGGCGTCTCAGACTATGTTTCCAAAGGAAGTAGACCAAAGACAACACCATAGCAGAAAATAAATACTGAATGAACGGTTTCCCAGCACCCAAAAAAAATAAGATTGAAATGCAGTAACCGATTCTACTGGGTACCTCCACAGGCTGTTAGTTTCTAATGCATTTCCCATTATACCTGGAAGCAAGTTATAAGTACTCACACTGTTACCAAATGTTTATATTTAAGTTAGTTAAAACGATAATGAATCATTGACTTAAATGAGGAACTGTCGATTGGTGAGTGATTTTACAGGGACTGTAAAGAGCTGTATAGCTCCTGTAAGCTATCTGGGGGTCAAATCTGCATGGTATCAAATATGCCTGATTAACTACATATTCCTTAACATGGTAAAACATTATATTTGCTTGAGAAGCTTGTTGAATATTTTTTAATTATGTAATTGTGTATAAGCCCAAGTGATTAAAAAGAAAAATAAATTTTATAGCAACAAAGTTTCATGTAGATCCAAGGACACACTCTAAGACAGATTATTAAAGAAATGGCTTTTGAACATTAAGACTAGGAAATAAGGATCATAAGGAGTCAGAATGGGTTAAAATGGTAACACAAAGAGCATATCAGATACATCATATCTGGATATCAGTTAAGATACCTCATGATGATTTTGTTGAGGTCAAGACAGAGATATAAGCTGAAAATAGTATAAATAGCTGAGGTTAAAAAAATAAGGAACAACATCTTTCCAGAGAGGACTGCTATGTTAATTGACAGAAGGTCAATTTTTGGTGGCTCTAAGTTTTGTCTCTGTCTCTCCTATCTTGTCCTGATGATCTGCAAAGGAATGGGAGCACAAAGGGAGGGCTTGGGTTTATAGGTTATAAGCAAGTGTTGATGGAAACACAACTGGCTTATTTTTTTAAGGGAAAATTCACTAGGATAGGCACAACATGCTATCTAAAGAAACATACAATCTTAATCAGAATGGTACAATGTGATCCTATAAAGGCAACAGCATGAAGTAACAAAGGTATTGCAACACAAGGGCTTAACAGATTATGGGGACCTCAAATATAAGCGTTACTCAGAAGACGTAACTGGGCCTTTAGCAACCAACATTTAACAAATATACATATATATTTAGCTTCTTACATGTGCCAGGAACTGCTTTGTGCACTGGAGATACAGCTATGGACAAGAGATATAAGACCCTGTTACATTCTGATAGTGGGAGAAGCAGAAAGATAATAAACAGCTAAAAAATTATTATGAAAATAATCCATCATGATGATTGCTATAAAGAAAATAAAACACGGCACTATGATCGGGAGAAATTAAAGCTACCTTAGACTGAATTCAAGAAAAGTCCTCCCTGAGAAGGCAGCATTTGAGCTAAATCTAATAAGCAAGGAAAAATAAGCCATTTGAAGGTATGGGCACAGAACATTCCCGGCAGAGAGAACCAATGTTAAAAAAGTCTCACGTAGACAAGCTTGGAAAGGATAGGCATGTGGCCAAAACATACTGAGAGTATAAAGGTTAAGAGTTGAGATCAGAGACATAAACAAGAGTCAGATCATGTAAAGCTTTATGCATTGATACATGGAGGAGAGACATAACTGATTGGTTTGGAAAAAATCACTCTGGTTGCTATTCAAAGAACCAAATACAGTGCGGGTAGAGGTGGTCAGAGTGGAGGTGGTCAGAACACAAGTTCAGAGACCACGTAAGAAGCTGTAGTAGTAAGAAAGAGGACGGTAACAGTAAGCTTCAAGAAGGTGAAATTTAGCAAGGACAATACTTGTTTTTATATCCAAACACACACACACACACACACCAAAAAAATGCACAGTATAAGACAGGATATTCATGAGCGACAGCAGCACAGATTTTAAAAGAACAGGAAAAAACATAATGGTGGGGGTATGCCAAAGGAACATAGAGGCCAACAAGCAAAAGCTTCCATTGGCCAAAACTGGAACAATTTCAGCAATGAAAAAGTAATATACTATTGAATTATAATCCAAAGTATCAAATAAATATCCATGAGTTCATACTTAATAAATAAATGAGTAGATAAGTAAGTGGGGAAAACTGACAAATCTCCCATATAGAATTCCAAATAATTTACTGTACTCTGCCTTGAGGAGATGGAGTTTAACTCCTCACCTTGAGTGTGGCCTGCTCTTCCAAACAGTACAATATAGAAACAGAGAATAATGTAGCTTTAATATGGAGAAGTCATGGCCAGGTGATCAAAGGTCAGTGCCAGTGATAAGTCAAGTTGAAAGTATGTGCCCTTAATATAGTAAGAATGGCACTCCCACTTTTGTGATCTTTGCCCTCAAAACCCATAACCCCAGTACAACCATTAAAAAAAAAAAAAAAGACAGCCACAAATTGAGAGATATTCTACAAAATACCTGACTGTCAAGGTCATGGAAAACAAGGAAAATCTGAGAAACTGTTACAATCCAGAAGAAAGGAATGAGACATGACAACTAAATGTAATATGTATCCTGGATAAATTCCTAGAACAGAAAAAGGGCATTTTCCTAAAAACTAATTTAAAAAGGGCATTTCCAAATAAAATAGAGTTAACAGCAAAGTACCTAATGTTGGTTACTTAGTTGTGCTGAATATATCATAGTAATATAAAATGTAAACCCCAGGGGAAACTGGAGGGAGACTATGTGGGAACACTCTGTACTATTTTCAACTTTATAATCTAAACTTATCATAAAGTTAAAGATTATTTTACTTAAAAAGAAAAAAGCACTGGGACCTCGGACTGTTTCCCATCAACATAGTATGGCATCTAAAAATTGGAAGTCAAAGTCTTCCTCCACTCAGTCTTGTTGAAACAAAGCTATAGTCCTATGGGGAACACAGTAATGCCAGGTGCCCTGCTTGGAGAGGAATGCAGAGAAATGCTCTAGCATTTCTAGCAGCCAGAATGGACAGAGGACCTAAGGTCATGTCACATGAGAAATAACTAAAAGTACTGGGTATGCTTAACCTAAGAAACCAGAAAGACACAATAGGTATCTGAAAATATATGAGGGATTATTATAAAGAGTGAGGACTGGACCCTCTTCTAAGTCTGAAACGGTAGCATTTGGTAAAAATGGAGGGAAGATTATGACTGGGAAAATATCTATTCAAGAGAAGGAAGAACATTATAAACCTAGACTGTCTGCCCTGGGAGGCAAACACATGCCCTTCCAATCCTGAGCATTCAGGCTTCTGCTGGAATTACATTTGCCCAAAGTTGCAGAGGAGATGTGTTTGAACTTCAGAAGACTTTCTAGGTGTTCAATACAAAAATATAATGTTTTCCTGCTTCTCTACCAGCACTTAATAAATGGTGAGAAAACTGGTAGTACCCAAAACCAAGGTCACACCATAGTAATTTGTATACTCTAGCCACTATTGTACGGTAACAGATGGTAGCTACTCCTGTACTGAGCCCAGCATAACATGTGAACTTGTTGAATCATTACGTTGTACATCTGAAACTAATGTAACACCGTATGCCAACTAGAGTTCAATTTAAAATCCCTGTATGTTCATGTGTCAACTTCTTTCCGTCTTAACTACCACCCCTAGTCCAAACTAGTCCTTCCTAGACTATTGCAATCACTTCTAACTGGTCCCCCTGCTTCTACTCTTTCCCCCTTAGAATTTATTCACAAAGCAGCCAGAGATTATGACCATGTGTGAGCACAAACACGAACACACACACGAACACACACACATGCACACACACTTAGTCAAGCCCCTTCTCAAATAGTTAACCAAGATGCTTAAAAAAAATTCTAACTCCTTACTCTGTGGTCTGGTTCTTGTCAATCTCTCAGAACTCTTCTTACCCTTTTCCTCCTTGCCAATGCTCCAAACATATTAGGCTTTTCTCTATCCCTCACAACCTCAAATTCATTTCTCCCTTAGGGATATTGGAACAGCTGTTCTCTCCGCCTAATATGTTATCCCCATGATCTTCAAATGTCTGGTTCCTTCTTGTTATTCTAAAATAGCCATTAAGGCACTCTTTACCACATCAGCCTATTTTATCTCTCTGCATAGTACTTATCACTAGTTGACATTGTATTGTTGACTTTTTTCTGTTTGTGTTGCTTTTGTCTGTAGTTTGAGAACAGGAAGCATGTATACCTGATTTACAGCTGTAGCCTCAGCACCCCAAACAGAGTTCTGAATGTGTTCAGCATTGAATTGAAGCAGTCATTGAATGTGTTCAATGAGTAATTTTAATATGACTGAAGATGACATCCTGTGTCATATGACTTTAAATATTCCCCGAGTGAGCTCTCCTAATATTTGAAAAAATAAAACCAATCTTTTAAAAATATAATCAACAATACATATATATATATAAAATCAACAGTTAAGATTAACATGATAAATATCAAAAGATGCTTATCTACCAATTTTTTTCTACATTCCCCATATTCACCTTTACACATTCCACTCTCTATGTGTATGTTTGCACTATTGCCTAACTGAAATAATTTCTCTAAGAATGTTCTCTAATGCCCAATATCATCTATGTAAATATTATAATCTGTGAAAATATCACCCATTTTTAAGACCCAATGCCAAATTCTACCTTCCCTCTGACACATTCTCTGATTAACCTCTACCTTGTGTGCACCCAAAATACTTGGCTCTTTAATGACAACACTTATCTCCGTGAGAGGGCAGGGTATTAACAGATAAGAGTTTCTCAAAGTTTGTTCCTTAGAACACTAGAACACTTGAGACAATTCATACAATTCACATTAGCCTGTGAAACACTGCAAAATATATATACCTACTTTGGGGATGTAACCTTCTGTAACTCTATTTTTGTTTTCTATTACTTGATTACAGAATCATCAATTGTCTTAAAAAAAAAACAGATATTCATTAATATCTCACAGAAGATAACCTGAGATATACCTGAATAATGGTTAGGAGCATGGGTTTTGGAAGTTGCTAAGTTAGAGGACTTCAGTTTTAACCTAGCCTCTAACAATTATTAAAGGAGTGACTATGAGCACGTAACTGATCTCTGGTCCTTCACATTCCCATCTGGAAAAGAGCTGAATAGGACTATCGCATATGATAAACATAAGGATTGAATAAGAGTGGTATGCTGCTTAGAACCTAGCAGCAACTCTATAATTGGTAGTCACCATTTGATTAATAATTTTTATCACTGTTGTACCTCAGTTAGGCCAGGAATTTTTGGTGTTCACTTATGAATCTCCCACAAGATGAACCAGATACCAGGCATAGAGACTTAAGGGTTTGCAAACCTTGAGCATACTTTGGGCAGAGCAGCTGGGACAAGAATGCTAGCACTGGGTCTAAACTGCTCAGGCCTCACACCATCCCTATTGCCTTATATAGGGCTTAATTCAACATTTACATTACCAGCCTTGTCTTCTGAGGCATTAGCGTTTACAATCCTTATACCGAAGTCCTCAATTAATGTCTGTTGAATTGCTTGATCTCAGTGGATTCTGACTTCTCCAATTCTCATCCACCAGAAATTCTGTTCTACCTCAAAACAACACCTGAAATCTCTAACGCAGACCTCTTTCAAAAGAGTGACTCGCTATTTAAAACCTAAGGTAGGAAGAAGGTAAAATGCACAGTTAGAAAAATTCTCAAATATGATGTGTACTTCTCTGAATTGGTCAACAAGGTAAGTCCATAGTGCTGAAGAAATTCAGAGAATAAAGAGGTCCCTTGGGACTGGCGGTTAATGCCAACTCCCAGAAGGTAGGAGGCATTCTTATGTGGAAGGAGCTACAACTGATGACCTCCAGAGGGCCATTTCACCCTTGAGTTTCTATTAAATCATTGGAATTTAAAATAGAGCACTAAAAAGAACTTAAAGAGATCATCAAGGCCATCCCCCTGCCTGTTAGAATATTTTTATATCTCCAAGTTCAATGTTGAAGTGTGAAGGCTCAAGCTGCAAGAGAAATTGATGGGTTAGAGGGCAGGAAAGCTTAGGGGGAGAAAAGAGAAAGGAAAAGAAAAATCTGAGGATAAAGGAATTTATGCCCTCCCAATTAACCTTACCAAGGACCTCAAAATTCCCAAGGCAACATTGATTCTACCTTTCTTTCTTTTGTTTTCAAATATGGAATTTTCCCCAGGACTAATGTTAGAATTGAGCATATTCTTCCTTTGATTTATGAGAACATTCAGGGAATATAAGGTCATGAAAGTTACCAAACCAGCTGGCTTCAATGCAAAGTAATTAAATAGAAAGTCTTAAAAACCTAAAATCCTTACTAGACTTGTTTCAGAAGAATATTACATTTATCTTCCTTTACATTTAAAGTACCCATTCTTATATTTTTTAAATATTTACTCTAGATTTGCATGAACCTTTCCCTGATGATAGCAGTGGACCCAATTCAGATAATCAATAAAAGAGGAGAAATTAGAGCATCTGTATTTGTGGTTAAACTACCAGTGAACATTTCAGGAAATACATGGTTACAGTAATTAGGTAACCATAAATAAATGCCTGTTAGTTCAGAAAAGCAAAGTTAAATGCTGGAACTTTCTTCCTAAAAAACAACAAACAAACAAACAGCCACCACAATGTGAAATAAGCAGAAAAAAAAACAGACAAAAACAACAATGACCCTGATTTCTTAAAATGTTGAACAAAACTGCATACTTAAGTGGCTATGCTGTAAACATGAAAGCAGTCTACTCAGTGTAGCATTAAGATGTGGGCTTATAAACTTCCCTATATTAGCTAAAATGCCTCTACCAAGAATCGTGCGATACTATTTATTTTTCAATTCCTTGGATAAGACCCTTAAATTGTACTTAATAATACCTTACAGACCAGGGCCCACCCAGGGGCTTTCATGACCCGTCTATGCTAATACTGTCTTTAGGACAAGTCAGATCCTTTGAAAAACCTCTCTGGCTCTAGGTTTTATAATTCCTTTGTGATATGCACATTCAGATACACATGGTTGGTAATTTTTCTAAGAAAAATTATGTTTGAAACTACACTCTTGCAGGTGTAATCCTGAGAACACTCACACAAGTAAATCACTCCTACATCCAGCAGCTGGAAAACAGAGCCAATTTCTAGTAAATGGACATGATAGCCAATTAAAGGAAACCAAGTGGTAGCAAACCTAGATGGTGAAACATGAGCCAATTTTCTGTGACTTTTGCTTGCGGAACCAAGCATGCTTTAATAGAGTGGCTTCAGGTGTTGATACTCTATCAATGTCTACATCTCTCTGATTGAGCGTGACATAATAGCTCTTTCCTTTTTGAAGGCTGAGTGTTTCCATTTTCTTGTATCCTATAGATATCCAAGAGCAAAGAGAGTTGCCACATTACATTTCTCCAAACAAAACCATAGGGTAGTCAAATTAATCTAATTATCTGTGACCCAATTTGATAATACTGCTAAAAGCAATGTTAGAAAGGACTTCTCTAGAGCATGCTATTTGTTTTCTCATTCATTCTCTTGTTCTAATAATTTGGCTGAGAAAATACCCTTTCACACTGAAAATACACCTGCTTAGATATTTTATGCATAAACTTGAACTATGAAAATGTGTGCTCTATTTACTGGTATTTGGAAAATGTAATGACAAGACACTCAAAATTGTCATCTATTTAATAAAGGTCTGAAAAATTCTAAAGATTGGTCCACCATCATTTTCACATTCAACAATCCCACTCAAGCAAGTAATTCTCAGGTGACTAATCAAACAGGTTCAACTATTGGTTCAGCAAAGGTCAGAAATACCACTTGCTTGTAGCTCTTTCTATAAAGTTGGACACAGTGAGTTTTCTACTTGCTTCTTTCTTTTCTCACTTTGATCCACTCTTGATACTATTCACTTTGGTCTGTGACTCACGGATAGAAACATGTGGCAGGATTTATGATACTTTAGAAAATAATTTCATGTTCCATAAGTAACAGAGATGCACAATTCTTTATGGGAATCGCTTCATTCCAATTTTTCCAATTATGAATTTATACTGAAACTCCATCTTTGAAAGCAAAAGAATCCAAAAACCTCGGTGTTTCTTTTTCTTTCTTTCTTTTTTTTTTTTCATTTCTTCTCCAATGTACTGTCATTCTGAATTTTTAATATTTGTAATGAGCAAAATTATATGCTTGGAATGCACCTTTCAACATAATGGTATTACAACTAAATATTTATTTGAATTATGTTTATGGTAATAATAACTAATGTGGGTTTTTTTTCACAACATAGGTTAAAAGTCTGTAGCCTCTAATTTGACAGGAACTCTATTATCACTTTCTGCAAAATTAGACAGGAAAGAATATTAAGACATCTAAAATCTGACACAAATAGAAATCGTTTTCTCTCACTTTCCTTTTTTTTTAAAAGAAGAAAGATGATTATATGCTGCTTGACATTCCATTTTCAGGCCAACAAAGAGGATACAGAGGTTCACTCTTTATCTCTTCCACTGAATAAGACCCTTGCAAGAATGCATTGGTATTTAATATACTGAACTTCTTTAGATGAAGATAAAGTCAGCTTTATCTTCTTGATGGTCTTATCCATTCAGTTCCCTCTGTTTCAACTAACACAAAAATACCTTCACTGCAAGGCCCTAGCTCTGACGGCTAATCCACAGGATCTGTGAAACATACCAACCTCATACTTGAAAAATGACCAACGAAAGATGAATGAACAGTACTGAAACAGGAAGAATTTCCATACTCAAAACTGGACTAGAACCTGAAGAAAAACCTTTTTCAAAGTACCAAATTAGGGGTTGGAGGGATGGGTTATTGGGGCCATGGGTATTAAGGAGGGCACATGTTGTGATGAGCACTGGGTATTATGGGCAACTAATGAATCACTGAACACTACACCCATGATGTACTATATGTTGGCTAAATGAACATAATAAAAAATAAGCAAATAAATAAAGTACCAAAGTAGGGGTGCCTGGGTGGCTCGGTCGGTTGAGCATCTTTGGCTCAGGTCATGATCCCAGGGTCCTGGGGGAGCTTCTGAGCAGAGAGCCCCCTTCTCCCTCTGCCCTTCACCCTGCTCATGCTCTCTCACTCTCTCTCAAATAAGTAAATAAAATCTTTAAAAAAAAAAAAA
>RCUC01144605.1:0-73647 GCA_003697995.1 Taxidea taxus jeffersonii | reverse complement strand
ACGAGAGATGGACTTTGGAAATTATCAATATGTAACTAGGAGAAGAAGTGTTACAGGTATGGTCACTATGGATGACGGTGCCTCGTTCTATATATTAGTATTACACTGCTTTCCAGTTTCACTTCCGTACCTAAATACATTCCCAAAGAGGGGACAGTCACATTACCATTGAGGGGAGATTGGCAGGACGCAGTACATAAGCCAAATATGGAAGAGGTTCATGCTCTCTTGGCTTGCCTGGAGCATTTATTTTTCAGTGAGATGATAACTGCATGACCGTAAGGTGTTAAGAACCTTTTCTTCTAAACAGCACTTCTGAGTCTATCAACAAACTGCACTTGGGTTTAACCTTTAACTTATGACATCAGTATGGAAGGAAGGGGGAGATTTTTAAGAAACTGGAAAATTCGTTCTTGAAATCCACAGAGGATCATTATGTTTAAGTCCAACCTATGTGCAATGAATGTAAGGAGGAGTCCTCTAACCTCCGGGGGGGGGGGGAGATACAGTTCGGAGCTCAGCTCATGCAGAAATGTGGGTGCTTCCATCGATTTAATCAAGTATTAACTGGTAAACCTCCACATTTACTGAAACATATTAAGTACTACTCCCCCAACCAGTTTGCAGATACATTTTTAGAGAACTACCTTAGCAGCCTCCTTAAAAACACTGTGCTGTCTACACTGAACAGAGATCCTTCCGTGAGAAGAGCAAACCTATCAACACACGCGCGCGCACACACACACACACACACACACACGCACGCGCGCACACGCACACAGGGATTGCGAGTGCTCCGTTGAGTCTCTCAAATAAGCAGCACACATCCTCACACGGTGTAGTTTACAGACCTGCCACCGGGGGGCGGCTGCGTTCGCCCTGGCTTGCGGTCCTTTCCCTCCAGCTTCTTCCTGCCTAAAGGAAAACCTGCCCGCTGCTACGAAATGCCACCACGTGTCTGAAACACCTTGTCATCTTTAATCAAAGAATGTCCTTTTGCACCTGAAGAGTCTCCCCTCGAGATGCTGGAAAAAGGACTAGGAGTTAAGAGAAATTATGAGCCAACTGATGGGATCACTAGCCAATTTTCCCCACTGAGATCCTCACCCCCCGATTATTAAAACAAGCAACAACTTACACAGCGACCCAGCAGGTGGTGCCCAACTTCTCTGCCCTTTAGGTCTACCAGAACTTCTTCGTGACCTTCTATGTTCTTCACATCTTACAAACAAGTAAGGACTCTGAGGAGATTCTGATTAAGACGTTCAAGAGAGAAAAAAAGGTAATAGCAAGAGTGAAGTAGTTTGAGAATATTTCAGAAAATACCCTTCGTGTCTTGTGACTTCATGAATTATAACCTGGACATGAATCAAAAATAACAGAACCCCCTGCAGTTAGAAACAAGTAGGGCATTAGCACCTTTGATCCGAGGGATGAAGGACACGGCAGGCACTGAAGCCCAGGTCTATTTCCTGCAGAACTGACCCAACACCTGAAGCCAGAGGCGCAGGGTGGCGGAGGAGGGGAGGACACCGAGGACACCCTGTCCCATCCCTGAAACAAGGACAGTAAAGCTGCATGTGGTAGATATTCAGTGGACGTCGGCTGAATGATCCAAGGGAAGCAAAGCAGAATAAGACAAAGACCGGGGCGGGGGAGGGGGAGTGTCAGTGCTGCCTACTCTCACCCTTTTTCTAGTTGAACTAGCAATAAACAAACAAATTTAATCCTGCTCGCCCTGGCCATCTCCACCCCCTCCAACTCCCAGAAGTGGTCCTGGAGAATCTGCTCATTTTCAAAATAAGAAGCTGGAGAGGAGGTAAAGGAAGCAAGATTATGAGACAATTTTTTTAGTTTCCTTCTTCAAATAGATGTAGGGGAACATGTGGAAATGGAAGAAAATAGATGAATTTTACAAAACAACATATTCAGTTGGTGTTAAAAATGTAATTGAAACCATTCTAATGATTCTCTCAGTCACCTACTGCCAAATATTTACTGCTGTGCATTCAACGAGAGATGGGTCCTGGGTTCAAGGTGAGGCTAGACTTCTGTCCACTCTGTCACAGCAATGGTATCTCACTTTCAGAAAGTCCATTCAGTGGATAAACTGGGAAAACCAGAATCTGGGGGCAGGGGGGCAGGGGGAACAGGACTTAAACTCTCAAACAGAATCGGGAAGTAAAATGTCCCAACCTTTTTAGGATTTACAATTACTTGCTAGCTCTTGGTGCACTCAAGGGCAGGGACCCCCTCTCGGCCATCCTTGTATTTACTATAGAAATACTCAGGACAGCACCTGGAAAACCAGAGAGCCATGCGTGCCAGATGGAATTAGCTGGCGTGGAAATGCTGGCATGGGCACAGCAACATGGCAGCGCCCTCTGTGTCGTAATTAGTCCTTCTTTAAAGGCGTTTTCAACAACACTCTTTGATTTTAACTTACCTCTATTCCTTGTATCACAGATGCATGATATATGGAGCAGCTCATTCCCTTACTTCTCACTTAAAGTACAAACAAAACCCTTATGCTTTTTTGGGCTGTGCAAATGTACGTTGCACATACTAGGAAAGTATATCAGGTAACAGACTAAGACTGCTTAGTATACAGTAAGATGTAAAGTAAGAGTGATTAAGCTGTGGGCATTGAATAAAGCCACCATTTAGAAATGTCCTTATTCTAGGCAACCAGTGGAGTCATCCCATGGGCCACCTGCACCGCCTTCATTTAAAAGTTTTGCGTATTATTCGTAGCTTCAGTGGGCCCCGCTGATCGATTCTGATCTATGGACAGTTCTAACCAGTATGTTAAGTAATAATTAGTTTGGGGATATTGGCATAGATCTCTTCTTTGGGGAACTGATTTCACCATCAGTAGTATTTTAGTAAACATTTTTTTTAAAATAAAGGAGTATAAACTCTAAAAGTTTTCCCCCTTCCTTCCTGCATTTATCACAAAGATACTGTTAAATCATATATAAATTTTAAGACGGTGTAACCCAAATACATCAATAAGGGCTTTTGTCATATCACAAACAAGGGTCTCCAGCACTAATAAACCAAGAAAAATTTCTCCAAATTCAAAAATCTCAAACATCCTTACTTATTTAAAAGATCATTCAACTGAACAAATATATAAAATTATCTACTAGAACGGGAAAGTGTTCACTGAACAAAAGCTTTCCAATTAGACTATATTCATATGTAGCAGCTTTACATATATGTATATAATGATATATATGTGTGTGTGGATATATATCATTAAGCATTTGTTGTCTCTGTAGGAAAACCACTGATTTAAAAAAAAATCTGGGCATAGAAATAGCTATTAAGACAATTTCATCAATCACACTATTCAACTGCATTTCAAAACATCAAGAAGGTGACATCTGTACAAAATCCCAATGGAAAGAACTGAAAACAGCAAAGAAACCAGCAATTCCTCCAATGGTTGAAAGTACACACTCGGACACAATTCATAATGTAAAGCAACCTGATGGGGAGAGCTGCAGGACACTCCACAGACTAATTAAGAACCATCCAATTATACTCCCATTCTAGAGTAAAAACAGGAGTTAGAATCTCTTTGGTCCACACACTGATGGATTTAATGTGTCTGCCTTATTTTCTGGCTAATTTTGGATTCTAAACCATGTGCTCCATATTCCCTTACCAAGGTAACTTTCTTAAATCATGAAACAACCAAATGTTAAAATAAATATTCGTATCGTCAATCTGAAACGATGTGAACACATGATTGGTAACGCCTCTCAAAGAATATGAACACCTGAAATTACCAACAGAAGAGCCAAAGTAAAGGAAGAACACAATTCAAGTCTGAAAGAAAAGGAGAAATCAAACTGACTTGGAAAATTTATGCCTAAATTTAATTTGGGAAAACATCAGGAGCATAAAGAACACATGAAAATAATTTTTAAGCTTGTACATAATAAAAAGAATTGATTTTAAGATTTACTTCAAAGATCTCTAGGGATGCATAGTTGCTTATTGGTTTAAAAAAAAACAGATATCCAAGCCACAGCATTAGTAAACCCCCAAAACTGGCTTCCATACTGGTAAAAGTATCCCTTTCCCCAACTCCCTATTGTGAAGTCATTGAAAGACATTCTGCTGTTCAGTGGAAAAGAAGTGGTGTGGGTAATGAAGGACTTAAATTTGAATGGGACCTAATAGAAATGCACTTTTCACCAAATCGGGGTATAAAACAGTGAGGCTAGAGTATGCAGATTGTTTTTTGGATTGCCCTTAACTTCACATTTTCTGCAGTGGGTTTCTAAGTGAGCACATTTATCAGAGGATCTGGAATTTAAAACAATCAGTTGGAGACAAATTCAACCAGGTTCTGTCCCCCTTACTCCTTGCACTGTTAAAAACAACTTCATCTTGCCAAAACCTCTTAAAATGTTGTATTACTAAGAACTTTTTCATTCTAATAAATGTCGTCACTGACTCTAGGAGACTTAATAGCACAAATCGAGACCCGAACAACGGAACCTCTCTAATATATGTTCAGTACCATACTGATATGCTGAGATTAAGTGCCAAATTTTTAAATTACTTAATTATATTCCCCAATTTTTACTTAGCGAAATTATGTTACCGCATGCCCAAGGTAAGATAGTTTATTACTCTTCTTCTATAACTTATCACTTATCTACAAATGAGGCTCTTTGTTTTCACAGCCTAATTTAGGCCACTCTTTAAATATAGGTAATACTCCAGAATGCAAGATTGTTTATGTTTTGTCAAAAATCAAGATATATGCAACAAGTAATATAATCCCACCGAGATACGAGTTAGAAAGATGTTTTCTCCATGAGATACATGGCAAAAACTTTCTTTAGAAGGGTCAAAGAATGCAACATGCATTTCAGACTTCTTTTCTTACAAAGTTTATAAGAAAATTTTCAAATTATACTTTTTATGACACACAAACTACAGTCAATGTGTGTGACCCATAAAGTTTTTGAATTCATATCAATAGAATAGTTACGTAGGAGGGAAACTATTAAAAGAGTGTTATTTAAGTGAGTGGGAAGAATGCACCCTATGGGTCTACTTTGAGTCCTTCCAAGAGTTTAACTAGTTTTCCATTAAGTATTATTTTCCACATAAATTAAATAACAATAATGCCTAAACATATTAAAGCCCTAAATCCCAGAAACGGTCAACATTAAAAACCAAAAAGCTCGCCTCGTACTAAAGGATTCGGTGCTCCGCACTCGCCCGGGATTTAGCGTCACGAAACAAAGTCTCACTGCGTTACCTGAACTCATGTCAAGTTCATGTCAAGATGAGTGGTTCACAGCACTCACCTACTTCTACACTTGCAAACTGTCACATGATCAATGGTAAAGAGAGAGAGAGAGAGAGAGAGAAGAGTTTGGCACATATGTCAATTCCTCAAAACGTCCCTGTAACTCAACACGACACTGTTAAAGAAGGACAGTCAACACCAGCGTTAACCTGATTGGCAGCTGAACAAGGTGCTTCTGCTCCCGGCTTCCCGTCGCGGGAGGCGCCTGGCCTGGGGCGGAGGCACGTTAAGGTGCGGTGCGGTAGTGCAATCACTTGGACACCAGGGGGCGATCTTCGCACACAGCTCGAGGCCTTCTGCGGCGACCTGCTCCTTCCGCGTTCCCCTTGCTCAATCTCATTCCCGCTCCTTCACAACGCCGTGTTCTGAGAATCTGTACATCTGTTTCCTTCTGTGAAGTCAGACATTCCCACCGAAAGCTCAGAGTGTGGCGAGGATCCTTGAGAAGGAGATGATTAATGTCAATACAGTCTGTCCCACGCCCCACACCAGCGCCTCCAGGGGGGCCATGTTCTTCCCTGCCACTCGGTAGATGCCCGCGACCGCTGCGCCTGGATGACAAGGGGCAGAGAAAGAGAAGAACGCGTTCATTCCCCTCCTGACACCCCGCGCGTGGCCACGTCAGATCGCTCGTCGTCTCAGCACACCGGAGTCAGTCACCAAACGCTCGTCTT
This sequence comes from Taxidea taxus jeffersonii, assembly GCA_003697995.1. Classification (NCBI taxonomy): domain Eukaryota; kingdom Metazoa; phylum Chordata; class Mammalia; order Carnivora; family Mustelidae; genus Taxidea; species Taxidea taxus. The sequence goes on along the minus strand of RCUC01144605.1, from coordinate 67,635 downwards.
CTAAACTGCCCACGGAAGTTTCCGCGTGATCCGTGAAAGTCCCACCTGACCACGTGGCTTCCAGGAGAGACAGGATTCCTATTCAGCTGCAAAATGCCTATTTACTACACATGCTGCTGACCTGACACCAGACATGTTCATAAACTTGAGTAGTCTGTCATTGTAATCTCTCACCTGGGCGTTGAATTGGCCAATCATCACTATTTTTATAAACACACAACTCAATATACTGATAATCGTAAATGAAAATACAGAAAACTGCACAATTTAATGCAGTTCCTAAATTACTCAAGAACTTTTTTTAAAAATTCTTAATGTGATGTGAAATATCAAAGAGTTGAATGAAATATCAAAGAGTTGACTGCTACATTTCAGAATCTACCATACAGTTTGTATTTTGTAATAAAGCATACAACCATAAAGTTATTTAGAGACTAGTATCTTGACATCTAATAAAAATGGAAGATGAACCTGACCTCTGTTCTGGGAAAAATGTTTAGATCATGCATACTTCCAAGAATGCGGGAATCCCAGAGTTTCAGGAGTCGCAGAGCCTGTCTGATTCAACACTTCACCTTATTAATATACTACATATATGTAATGAAACATTTAATTTAGAGTATGCCTTCTAGACATTTAATTTAGAGTAAGTAGAGTATTTAATTTAGACATTGAGATGGCCTTCAAACTTTCCCCTAGAAAAAACTACCTATCCTAGAATGGCCAAACAAAAAGCAAGACCAGAAGTAAATGATTCAGAGATACTGAAAGGACAATTCTTTGAGATAGAAATCTGTTCCTAAAAAATTAGCTAAGAATTAACTCTGTCATTCTCTTAAAATCTTCCAAATAAAAGTAACTATATTCCTTTAAAGACATATAAACTGGAAAAAGAAGTTACTAATCTAAGCCAAGGACTTCATATGTGCATTTTTTAAGAAGGAAATTAAAATGTACTGCCTTTTTACTACATACTATGTATCTTGATAGCAACTTTACAAATACTATCTTTAAAATACTGTCTTGTTTAAATATCATCCCAGTCCAGAATATTATCACCTAATGTAAAGATGACAAACAGAGGTTCAGAGAGGTTAAATTACTAGCCCAAGGAAGTACAGTGAGGACAAGACCTGGAATTTCAATACAAGTTAATCCGGCTATAAATCCCCAAATCATTCTATCATTTCGCATATGTACTCAGTAAAAAAGAAAACAAGGAATTCAGAAAATCATAAAGTCTGATAAACATCTCAACATTAAATAAAACTAGTGGCACTAACATTTACCTCATCAAGTAATAAGCTTCACTTGTGTAATTGGTGATGTCCTCAAATTTTAGAATTAGAGAACATTCTTTAAAAAATGTTAAAGATCTGGGGCACGTGGGTGCCTAAGGGGTTAGGCATCTGACTCTTCATTTTGCCTCAGGTCATGATCTCAGGGTCCTGGGATTGAACCTTCAGCGGGTTCCTTCTGCCCCTTCCTCCCTCATGCACTCTCTCTCTCTCTCTCTCTCTCTCTAAAATAATAGATCTTTGAAAAAGAAAAAAAATATTTAAAGATCTTAGGCTTTCTCTGTTATCAAAAATTACATTAAAATAAAAATATTAAAATAAACCTGAAGAAATACTGTTTTTATGTGGATTTACCCTAGATTTCCATGACTGTTTTCAATTTGGCCTCCATCTCTCCAGCACTAAGTTTTCAAAAATGATCCAAGAAGTGGAAAATCTAAGCACTTACTAGCTCAGGCTTCCTAGGAAATGGCAAGCAAATGCATCAAGTCAAACATCTCATGCACATGTGAGGTGAAGAGCACGGCTTTTGGAGCCAGACTTGTGGATTAAACTCCAAAATCCACTACCTAGCAGATATGCCACATGGGGCACTCACTCAGCTTCTCTGTGCCTCATTTCCTCAACTGCAAAATGGGCGAGCATGAGGATAAAGAGTGACTGGTCCTAGTCTGCACTCTGAGTTTTGGCTAATATTGTCATAGTAGAAAATGAAAAAGGTTATTTCCAGCGACTCAGCATTTGGTAAATGGGGTTGGAACAACTAGCAGCCACTGGAAGGAAAAAATTTGGATCCCTCTTCACACCACTCCCCAGAATAAATTTCAGATGAGTTAAAGAACAAAATATTAAAAACAAACTTATAAATGTAAACTTTAAAACAGCAGAGAATGTATCTATGATCTTAGGAAAAGAAGGTAGCTTAAAACTAGATAAAAAAGAGAAAAACCCTAAAAGGACAGACTAGAAAAATACTTGATTCACATCCACAGCACAGGCACACACATAAATACAAACAGACATATGATAACCAAGGCAGTACATTTTGTAGTAGCAGAAACAAAAACAAACAAACACCACAAAATCAAAAGCAAGGACCCAATATCCTTCAGTCTGGAGTGGGTAAACTAGATCAAGCCCACGATGAAACCCATACGATTTCAAAAGAAAAATAAAAAACTTATGAACTGGCATAAAAAGAAAATGAAACCTAAAACTATATTCTCTGCTAGTACATGCATCCGTATGCAAGTGTGCCTGTATGTAAACATTTATACATGTAAATATGAATAAATATAATACTCATATATACATACAATCTGGGGGGATAAAAGCCAAACTAAAAATAGGGATTACCACTGAGAAGAGCGCTAGTTTGGGAGTGCTAGTCCAAAGAGACCTTTGCCTCATCCATAATGTTTTGCGTTTTACAAGGAGAATACGCAGTCATATATTACTTATGTAATTAAAACTAATTGTAAACATCCAACAGTCTCCACGCCAACTTGCCTATACTTCTCTATAAGTCTAAGAAACTTTCATCGTTAAGGTCAGAATATCTTTCTTTTTTTTTTTAACGATTTTTTTTAATTTATTTATTTGACAGACAGAGATCACAAGCAGGCAGAGAGGCAGGCAGAGAGAGAGAGGGAGAGAAGCAGGCTTCCCGCTGAGCAGAGAGTCCGATGCGGGACTCGATCCCAGGACCCTGGGATCATGACCTGAGCCGAAAGCAGAGGCTTTAACCCACTGAGCCACCCAGGCAACCCGGTCATAGTATCTTTCAATCAAATTTTCCGAACTAAAATATTTGTAGGTAATGACAAAGTTCACTGAATTCTTGATACCAAATAGTAAGGAATAAATTACACTTTAAGCTAGGTAGCAAATCTTACAGAATAAGAAAAATTGTGTACATGTTCAATGTCAAGTGTTTTCGATGTAACTAAAAGAGGTGGTGCTTGTATTTATTATTTCTTTGCCTCTGAAGTTCAGGGTGGGGTCCTCTGGCTGGAGGTGGAGGGCCCAGGAAAACACATCTGGGGCATCTCCACAGGGGTTTAGATTTTAACTGGAGGTCAGGAGCCATGGAAACATACCCAAAGAGACAAAGAGAGAAGGGAATTTCTTTAAAAAAGATGTAAGGAATAGAAAATGAGTACTGAGAACGTTTCCACTCTACTGGCATCTCCTTTCCCAAACAAGCTGACTCCTTTACTGAGTATCTGGCCGCTCTGGTGATTAAAATGGATTTCACGCTGGAAGGCCTTGCTATTCGAGGAAAAACAAACAAAACTACTAAATAAACCATTCTTCTTTAAAATCTTTCAAGGAACAGAGGACAAGCTCTTCAAGCCTATATAGTGTTATACAGAAAACAAACCACCATTTTCTTTCCAGGGGATAATCAGTCAGGAAACAATTCAGAAATTACAACTTTCTTCCAGAAGAAGCAGATTTACAGAAATCCCCACTGTGTTGTAGGACTCCACACCCAGATGCACTGGTCAGAAAAGAGTGTACCAGTGGCACTCTCAATCTAAAAGATCTATAAGAAAACAATTTTAGGTGCCTAACAAATGAATTTGGAAATATTGCTATTGAATATTGAGCAGCTATGAAAGAGCATTTATAAAAACATATGTAGGGCCACCTGCGTGGCTCGGTCGGTTATGTGTCTGACTCTTGGTCTCAGCTCTGGTCATGACCTTACGGGTTGTGACCTCAGGGTAGAGCCTGTTGTGGGTTCTCTCTCCCTCTGCCCCTCCCCCACTCTCTCTCAAATACATAAATCTTTGAAATATGTGTGTTTGTGTGTGTGTGCGTAGATTATAAAATAACAAATTCCCAAGTACCATCATCCAACTGAAGAGAACATCACTATTTCCTCTGAAATTCCCGTGGACTCTGCTCAGTTTATGTCCCATTCCGTCCTTAAATTTGTTTTTTATCATCCCCTTTTTTGTCAGCTTTACCACCTTCTTGTATCCTAAAAATATATATTATTGTTTTTTTAAATAAATTAATTTTATGTAAATTGATGCTGTAAGTATTCCAGAATTTGGCCTCAGTATCATAGGTCTGAAAGCTACCCACATTGTAGTATGTAACTATAATTCATGCATTTTCACTATTGCATAGAATTCTAAGCATGAATATACCACAATTTGTTCACTCTACTGCCAATAAATTTGTTTCCAATCCTTAACAATGACAAACACTGATTCTGTGAAGATCCTTGTGCGTGACCCCTGGCCCACATACACAGTCAAAATTTCTCTTCAATACACAGGTAAAAGTAGAATTGCTTAGCCTTATATTATGGGCACTATCAATTTCAGTAAGGAATGCCAGACTATCTTCCAAAGTAGTTGTACCAATTTATATTTCAGTTATTTCACATCTTCAGAAGCAGTTGGTATCTTTTTTTAAATTTTGTCAATCCATAAGAGATGTCATCTCTGTGATAAATTTGCATTTCCCCAATAATTAATGTGACTGAACTTTTCTTCACATATTAGAGGCCAGGAGGGTTTTCTACTTTTACTAAATGCTTGTCAAATCTTCTGTCTTTTTTTCTATTGAGTTTTCTTCTTCTTATTTAATTCATAGGGTTTTTAAAATATGGTTTTGATATTAATCCTTTTATATTTATATATGTTCACAAATGTCATCCCTCCAATTTTTGCTTTAGTTTTCACTCTCTCTACAGTGTATTCTGCTGCGCACTAGCCAGATGAAAGACCACAAATATTATGGTCTTTATTTTTTTTTGGTGAAGTACAAGGATAAGTTATGCAAGAATAAAGAAGACCCAAGCAGAACAGGATGCTTGAAATAAATGATGCATGTCTGGAACTCCCCCACCAACCATGGCAGAAAGAATCACTTAGAAATAAGGAAAGATCTCCTGAGGACTGAGGGACTAGCAAAGGCTTGCACAGTGAAGATGAAGTGTGGAAAGCAATACTGCTGAGCTGACATGCGGGTTAGTGAAATACATGAACCTACAAGGTCAAGAGAGACTAGAAGGGCCACCAGTGGAAGAAAGACGTCAATATACAGCGACACGCCAAAGAAAGTGACCTGACTTGTCCTCCGAATTTCCTGAGAGAAAGTAAATGTGAAGGCTAAGGCACATTGGGTTTTAAGAGTGTTGGTTCCACCAGCCTGTGTGGTCCAATGAGGGGCTGGCGAGCTGCGGTTCACAGGTCCACCCTGTATACCACATCACACGGATGTGGTGCGGGAGTGAAGAATGGTTTTTACATTTTTAAATGGTTTTTTAAAAATCAAAAGAAAAATACTTCATGATACATGAAAATTGTACAAAATTTAAATTTCAAGTTTCCCTAAGTAGCGTTTTATTGGCACACAGCCATAGTCATGTTTGATCCTGAATTATTTTTGCATCCCTAGGGTAACACTCAAAAGGTAAATGAGCCTATACTTTTCTGCTCCTGCAGTCTTTATCTTGCTTAACAAGATTACTTTGGCCTCAGCAAATGAGCTGTCCATGGCTTTTACTCTTTCCATTTCCTCAAAAATTTGGATAGAATAGGAAATAACTGCCCCTTCAAAATATTGGTAGAACTCATTTGACCCTGGAATTCCTTTGGGAGGGGAGAGTCTTCAGCATTTCAATTGTTTAAATATACTCACTGTCCTATTCTCATTTAGTTTCTTATTATGCCAATTTTGACATTTTATACTTAGGAATATATCCTTGTTCACCAAACCATTATTTTTTATAATTCTTTATTCTATCTCTATCATTGGGTCTCTAGTTATTTATTCTATTTTGTTCTATACTTTATTTTTCTGCCTTAACTTTTTAATTAGTTTGCCAGCAATCTATTCATCTTAGTATCTTTCCAAAGAACCCGTGTTTTGCTTCCTCTTTCATAGACTCAACTCAGAAAATCAAACAGCATTTCTCTATACCAATAAAACTAACTAATGCCACTGAAAGATACCATGCACAGCAACCACAATGTAAGAGTTTAAGAATTAACCCAAGGGCGCCTGGGTGGCTCAGTGGGTTAAAGCCTCTGCCTTCGGCTCACGTCATGATCCCAGGGTTCAGGGATCGAGCCCCGCATCAGGCTCTCTGCTCAGCAGGGAGCCTGCCTCCGCCTCTCTCTGCCTGCCTCTCTGCCTACTTGTGATCTCTGTCTGTCAAATAAATAAATAAAATCTTTAAAAGAAAAAAAAAAGAGGGCGCCTGGGTGGCTCAGTTGGTTAAGCAACTGCCTTCAGCTCAGGTCATGATCCCGGAGTCCCAGGATCGAGTCCCGTATCGAGCTCCCAGCTCCATGGGGAGTCTGCTTCTCCCTCTGACCTTCTCCCCTCTCATGCTCTCTCTCACTCTCTCTCTGAAATAAAAAAATAAAATATTAAAAAAAAAAAAAAGAAAAAAAAAGAATTAACCAAAAAATATGCAACCCTCTTGTTGAGAAAGATGTTTTTAAACTCTAATGAAAGACACAGAGGATGATCTGAATACATGGAAATCTAATACATGTTCTTGGGTAGAACAGTTTACTATGCCAGGTCTTCCCAAGTTAACCTCTCCATTCAATTAAATCCCAATAAAAATTTTACAGTTATACTTTTTGAGAACTTGAGTAGACATATTCTAAAATCTATGTGAAAGAATAAAGTCCTTAAACAGCTATACCAACTTAGAGAAAGAAATGAGAGGGATCTGGCCCAATCAGGTATCAAGAAATACCACAAAACCACAGGGAAAAAAAAAAATGTGACCTTGCTGCAAGAACACATAAAAAGACTAACAGATTGGAACAGGGTTCAGAGACAGATCCTCGTGCTTGAGCATAATACGCAGACAAGGTGAATCGATGAGGAAATGATGGGTGTTTTTAATGGATGGTGTGGTCAAAACAGACTTATTATGTGGGAAGAAAAATAAATACACCTGGAATCTTATCTAATACCAAATACAAAGTTAGACTATAAACCAGGGCACAAGTCAGGAATTTATGAAATTACGCCTGAATGCCAGACCCCTGTTTTTGTAAATTTTTATTGGAAAAAGCCATGCCTATTCATTTATACACTCCATATCTGCTTTCACACTACAGTGGCAGAGTCAAAGAGTTCTGACAGAGACCACCAGGCTTGCAAAGTTTAACATATTTCTTTTAAGAAAAGGTTGGCTGACTCCTGTTCCGTAGGTATTAAAGATCTCAGTACTAAAGGTAAAACAATAAAATTAACCTTAGAAAATATATCAGCATATCTTTTGACCTTGGTGGGGGGAAGAACTTCTTAAATTATAAACCATAAGGCAAAAAACTTTTTGAGCTGATAACACAGAAATTCAGGCTTTCTGCTCCATAGATCATAGAATCATAGAATAGATCATCTACCATCATAGATGATGGTAACTGATAAAAGATGGAGACGTTATTTGCAAAGTCCAAAACCAACAAGAGACCAATACCTCTAGTGTATAAGAAACCCCTATAATTTAATGAGAAGGAAGCAAGAACCCCAAAAGAAAAGCAAGCACATAACTTAAAGAAGCAATTTGCAGAAAAAGAAATCTAAATATATAATAAGCATAGGAAGAGATCTTCAAACTCCTTAGTGATCAGAGAAATGCAAATTAATCCAACAAAGAGATGTCATTTTATACCTTCAGATTTGCTAAAATTAGTCAGCCATATAATGTCAGCTGATGGCAATATACAGACACCCGGTTCCTCCCAATTTTGTTATTAACCATCAATACCAACTAAAATGAAAAATCACTGAAGTGGAAACAAAACTTAAGAAGGAGCAAAATATAACAGACACGTATCTATATTCAACCAGTATCTTATTCAGAAGAGATCTGAAGCAATCATTTGCAGACTTGAACACGCAGTTGTGAGAAAACTGACACTCACAAATTGCATTAAGAAAAGAAATATAGCTAAAATAGTTTCATTTTGGCTAGTTTTTTTAATTCAAGTGTCTGCAGGTCAAAAGACTAGCCAGAAGAAATTTAAATGCTTTATTGCTAACCTAGATACCTACTTTTACTTGAAATTATGTCAGACTTATCTTTTTAAGAATTTAAAATATAACACAGCAGTTTCGAAAATCATTGGCATATTTTATTCTTGGCTGAATTGAAACTAGGTAATAAACATACAAATGCATCATTAGAGATAAGCTGAAGGAGAGTGACATTTCTCCTGCTCTCCAAGCTTTTACAGTAATTTATGCCAATAGATATACATATCCGCACGCGGCTTACAACTCCTGAGCACAATGTTCCTTCTTTCCAACTCTGTTCGTGGGTTCACAATTACAGCAGCGGTGCCCACCAAAAACACTGGCAGTCCTTTCCAAGCCTCTGTGTATGCCACCACAGTGAATAAAACTAATTTGGGTTGTTTCCTTTTGCCATAGTCCTTATACGTCATGTCCAAGCACAGCTACAACTCTCGTTCAGATCCCAGCCTAAAGTTCAGATCACAGGTAAGGTCTCTTACTTCCTCTTCCTTCCCCCTGTTCCTTCCTTTCTTTCCCCTGCACCTCCTCACCTACTGAACCCATCCCTCCAACCAGCATTTTCTGAGGATCTGGTATGATCCCGGCACTGTTTTATTGCTAGGAAGGCAGCAGTGCTGAAGACAGACGAGGCCCCTGCCCCTTCAGAGTTTTCTCCTGGTTCTTTATGTATAACTGCATTCAGCTATTACAACAAATTTTCCCATCGGACTGCTTTGTCCCTTGCCAACCCCATTCAAAACGATCTTACTTGTTTTCCATTGCCTGCAGGAAGAAAGCACAAATTTTCTGGCTCACCTTCCACGACCCTCTAGGATCTAGTTCCACTGTCTTTCCAGCTGAATCTCTACCTTCACTCTGCATGTCCTGTGCTTCAGCTAAACCTCAGTGCTTGCCCTACACCCTGTCTATGGCAGAATGGACGCGGTACCGTATGATCAGGTTACAGGCTGCCTGCGGCAACAATGGAAACCTAATACAGAGTAACAACAAAAAACCAAACGGTGAGGGAAGGAAGGATGAAGAAACAGATGACTACATGGAAATCTAATACATGTTCTTGGGGGGAACAGTTTACTATACCAGTTCCCCCCAAATTAAGCTCTCCATTCTCTTAAATCCCAGTACAAATCATAGTTACACTCTGTCCCACAACTGTTTTATGAATGTCCTATCAGTGCCACAGTGCCACAGGACAAGACACCCATGGGAACAGGGCAAGGTATGCAAATTCCTCTGGGAAAAGGTGACTGCCCCACACAAAACTAGAGAACTAGAGAAGAAAAGGACTGACTCTTATGTGGGGGGCTAGGAACCAACCAGAAAGGAAGATGTCCTTCTTGTGGCAGCAGTAAGCTGCCCAGACACCAGGGAGCAGGCCCCACGTGCAGGGCCATGTAAGCGCTATGATGCCCTGGCAGTGGCAGAAGTCCCCAGCAGCACGGAGAAGCAGCCAGGTGCAGGCAGAGCTGCATCAAGGAAGCGGCCACGGCACCCTCCGGTCTCAACAGGACTTCTAAGCCCTGACTCAACCAGCACAGCAGGAACTGGGACCGCCTCTCTGAACCCCAGGCAGAAGCAGGGCCCCGTCTCCAGCGTCAAGGAAAGGCAGAAGGAAGGATGCCGAAGGCCTGTATGCTGGGCACTTCGGGCAGCACAGGAGGACAGCTGATCAGGGCTCGAGGACACTCGCACGCGGCCGTCCCCCACTAGATCAGGGGAGATTTGTGTCGTAACAAATTGTATTTAAGAAGAAAGTGCAGTTTTACCTTGTAGTCCTCCGCAGATCACATCAAGGACCTCCAGGCTCTATTTTCACTTTTTTAATGACAATGATCACTGTCAAATCAGTGTGCCTGTCTCTCTCCCTGGCTAGATCGGGAGTTCCTTTAAATCGAAAACTAAGTCCACTAGAAAATAAACTTCCCTCTGAATTTCTGTGCCCCTTGTTAATTTTCACAAGCTGTTCTATTTCCCACAGAACCTTGCATAGCAAGTCTTCACAGAGAAGTACTAAAACTCTCCATTCAGTGAGCCCATGAACTGATCTTTCCCTCCCAGGTGAGCGTGATCAGTGCTGAAAATACCTTCCATGGGAGATGACACGAACATCACCTTCATCGTAAGAATAAAGTGCATGCATGGTCAGGTCCTTAAGCAAAACAAAACCAGCTTACTAGTAATCATTGCGCCGGTGACAGAAGCCAGAAATCCGACGCTGACAGCGATGAGTGAGATCACTCTCCCCTGCCTGTGTCTCTGCAGCATCACAAACATCAACACGCCTGCCGCACCGTGGACAAACAGAGATGAGAAGAGAGCCCACAGGAAGATCCAGTACCACATCTCTGAAAAGAAGAGCAGAGGGTTAATAATTCTGATGGAAACATCCTAGACAATCCAGGTTAACGAACAGGGGCGTACCCAGGGTTCGGAGGAAGGGTAAATGAGAAAACGGATATAAACGTGCCCAGTACTGTGCCTCACCCGTAGCAACACTAACTAAATGTTAACGATGATCATCATCACTGATGCTCGAGGTGGGAAGAGTCCAGCCTTCAAAACATTAAGGCGAAGACGCTCTGACTGGCTCTGTCTCCATCATATAGCTATAATCCATCAAGGTGTCTGAGTCCCTAACATATTTGCAAATCTCGTGCAATAAATTAATTAACTGCTGTTTGAGATAGGATTTTCTATTTTCTACACTAAATAACAGTGTTGACATTTTTGAACTCTACCTCTTAATTCAAATTGTTCCAGAAATCAACAATTTCATCTTTTATGATTTTAGGCATTTCAGGCATTTCCCCTCTTGGCTCCTAACTTTACATACTAAAAGCATCACTCAGAATTTTTTTTTTAATTCTTTGTCTCGCGTCATTATAATGGTCCTTACCCAGACCTTTCCAAGCTCCATTGTTCCTTCCTCAGAGTGTCCTTAATTACTGTTCACTGTGGTTAAGGTTACGGTCGATGAGCGCACCTTCCATTCTGTCTCTCTCGTGCTCGTTCCCTTTCTCTCTGGCTCCCTGCGCCCTCCCAGTCAACCCGCACAGCTCCTGGAGGCTTGGCCAGGTCCTTGCATTGACTCTATCTCCCCGCCCAAGCCCGTGGTGAGGTACATCAGGGGAGACAACTGATCCCAGCTGAGCTGATCTTTCCCTTCCCCTGGGAATTCTGGACTGAGCCCAAGGGAGCACCTCAGTCTTTGGGTGGCTGAGGGATGAAGAAGGGCCACTTCTTCATCACGTGATGAGAGCCACGGGACAGGACGAAAGAAAACTGTACCCACCAAAGACAAGAGACAACAAAACCCCTCATTCCAGTGATTCCTAAGGCCTGCCACATCACCACCCTTAGTTTCCACGTAACACTCTAGTTTCTTTGTCACCAAATTCCTTTTATGTAAACAAATTCTGTTACTTAGAGCTAGAAGAGCTGACACCAAAATATTGGGATGTCACCTTGAGGATCATCCTTCATAGGTCAACATTCCGTAATACAAAATACCTATCTGTGCTAGCACTCACTCCCTATCACGTGTAAAAGAAAGGTCAATGAAACAGTCATGAAACAGAGAGAACAAAAATGGATGAATAAGAACAGATTTATCCTGATACCATCACAGGTATATGCTGTTGGTGGAAATGCAGAATGGTGCAGCTGCTATGGAGAAGTAGAGTAGTTCCTCAAGAACTTGGGAAAAGAACTACCATGTGATCCGGCAATTCTGCTTCGGTGTATAGAGCCAAAGAAATGAAGGCAGGACCCCAAAGAGCAATCTGCACACCCGTGCTTATACCAGCATTATCACAGCAGCCAAGAAACGGAAGCAGCTCGAGTGTCCACCAATGAGGACAGCACATACAATGGAATATTATTCAGCTTAGAAAAGGAAAGAAACTCTGGGACATGCCACGACAGGGCTCAAACTTGAGGACTTCATACTGAGTAAAGTCAGCCAGTCACCGAAAAATACACATACTGCGTGATTCCATTCACCTAGGTATATCATAAGCAGTGTAGTTCAGAGACAAAATGGAGTGATGATTGCCCGAGGCTCGGGGGAGAGGGAAATGGGTGCAGAACTGCAGTTCTGCAAGACGGAAAAGATGTGGAGATCTGTTATACAACAATGTGAAGGTACTTAACATTACTGAACTGTACACTTAAAATAGTTACGATGGGAAATTTTATGCGTTTTTTTTTAACCATGCTAAAAAATAAACTTTTTAAAGTTTGGAAATAATTTTCAAGGATAATTATTTTCTGAGTCCACAGTCTCTCATGGTTGAGAAACAAACTAAGGGTTTTGGAGGGGAGGGGGTGGGGGGTTGGGAGGGCCTGGTGGTGGGTATCATGGAGGGTACGTATTGCATGGAGCACTGGGTGTGGTGCATGAACAATAAATCTTGGAACACTGAAAAAAAGTAAAATAAAATTTAAAGAAAAAAAAAGATAGTTATTTTAAGTCATGACCATAAATGAGAAACAAATTAAAGACCTGTGAAGTGGGGGGCCTGGGTGGCTCAGTTGGTTAGGCACCTGACTCATGATTCTGGCTCGGGTCATGATCTCAGGGTCCTGGGATGGGTCCCTGCGCTTGGCTCTGTGCTCAGCGGGGAGTCTGCTTGTCCTTCTCCCTCTGTTCCCCCCCACCCCTGCACTCTCCCTCTCTCAAATAATAAATAAACTCTTAAAAAAAAAACCAACCTCATGAAGGAAAGAAGGTGTGGATAGAACAAGGTAAATACTAGGGGTCTTGGGCAATGGAACTATCCTACAGTTTGACTGTAGTGGTTTTGTACAAGTGTAGTTTTGTCACGCTGTACAGAAATAAATACACACACATAAATGAGTACACCTATCCAAGTAACACTGGTGAAGTCTGAATAAGATCAGTATCGAGGTTCTGATATTATACTGTGGGTTTCCAAGATGGTCTCATCGGGTAAACCGGGTAAAGGGTAAAGGGGTTCTCCCCACATTATTTCTTGCAAACGCATGTGAATCTACAATCATCTCAAAGTAAAAAGCTCTTTTTTTTTTTTAAAGGGAGGATAAAATGAAAACAGATTTAAAAAATCATTTCAGCATGCCAAATTCTTAAGAGTAACAATTAGATTGGACTCAGTTAATGTGAAATAATTTGAAGGAAGGGTCATCGGATATATTTTCCAATGTGTGAAGGACCTTGCATGCTTCTCAGTGGCATAAGAGACAGATGCTGGTCATTAAGGAAAAGCAGACAAAGCCTGCCTTTCCAGCGTTCAGGAAAAGAGTGTTTTCATGCTGTCACTCCCAAACAAATAGCTTCAATTTATAATAAATGCATTAAAGACAAAAAGGCTTAACCTGCTCAGAAGATATTTCTATCTTAAAAGATGTAATTTTTCAAAGTGAAGCTAAAAAACTGGAAATATAAGGGAATAATGATATAAAGGCATTTTCATCAGGGGAGTTCTGAGATAAGAAGGGTTCTATAGCAAAAGGCACATACTCTTAAGAAAGAAAACAATCATCTGCCTCATATCCCAAGCCGACTTCTGGTAGCTTACCAGATCTACCCCAAAAAGCATTTTTCTTCGTTGTCCCTGAAATACAAATAGGGTGAAAGAATTCTTAACTATATTTAAGACTATGAGTGAGGGATTATTTGACATTACAAATAATGGTGTTTGCCTATTGACTATATAGTTATTGGCCTCAACAATAAATTGGCCTGATCATTTGGAAATGTAAATTTTAAGTTTAATGTTTTATGAAGCCCCAAGATACCAAAGAATTATACAACTAAAATAGAACCTCAAAGAGTCCTCTAGTGACCAGGCCAGGATTATCCCTTAAGCAGACTGAGCATAAACTACCTAAACTTAAATTTACTTTCATATTTGTCTTTGTTAAAAAATCATTATTATTTATGTTGGAAAAATTGAACTCTGCTGAGAATATCTACGGCTAACTTAGGTTTCATGATTATCTCTATGCTTGTGAATTACCTGATGGATGCACACAACCTGGTCCGTGGACAGGATTTCTGAAGAACTTGACCTCCTCTGCATAAGCAAGTCTGTCTTAGGCCCTGCTCACTACTGGCAAACACAGGAAACCTCCTGGGTTAGTTCAGGTGAAGAGAACTGCAGGATCCTAAGAGCAGAGCAAGATCAGATGTCCAAGAGCCCTAGAGGAAGGACAGATGCTAAGAGGACAGGCATGGAATACCACCACCTTCTCTTCAGCTGCCTAGGCCATACAGTTGGACATCCACAGGCCCAGTGTTCCTGTCTGCCAACAGCCCACCTAATCCAAGCCTCCAGCAATTGAGCAATGGTGAGAGGAGGATAGGCCAGAGCTCCCGGAGACTTGGTACATGCTAAATAAGATGCAACACAAAATTTTAAAAATACAATGCACAAAACAGAAAACTCTGAAGCCTGCCATCCATACACTCACCTTAATTCACTGGAAGGAAGTGCCTCTCCTAACATCCTCTGGTTATTTTTCCCTATTCAAAGTCGCCCATAATCTTCACCATAAACAAATTATGCCTGGATTGTTGCACGGAGAACTGTGATGTGTCCCGGCCTCCAAACAATCCTAGAAATAGCCCTGCTCCCAATCTGTATCTCTCATCAGCTCCCGTTGCCAAGTTGCTCAAAAATTATCTTCTGTGCTTTTGTTTTTAATCCTTGGACAAAATTATTTATGAGAAATGGTTTTCTCTAGATGTCTAAAATGTATTAACTGAGTAAAAACAAGTCAAAGAATGGTACACACTGTACAATCCTATTTGCTAAAAAAAATGTGTTTATGTACAGAAAAAAGCACAAAGAGAAAACCTGGTAATGGCTATCTTTTAAAGATAAGAGATGGATGATATTATTTTATATATTCTTTATATTTTTCAGTACCTGCCTGAAATATGTATATTTTTAAATTTTGCTGCAAACATACTGTCTTTAAAAAAGTAGTTTTTCGTTCTAAAATTCATCGATGAAGGTGCTCTACTAGGCCAAAATCCCCCAACCTGAGCTGCTCACAAGAATTACCCTAAACTAAAGCAATCTCTGGAGGTAGGACCTAAGGAACAACACTTTCATCAACTCTACCAAATAATCACAACATGCAATAGAAATCAGAATTACTACTCCACACTAAAAAGTTACAGAAGAGATACTTATGAAAAAATCCCAAAGTCAAAAAAACAACAAAACTACCTCATTAGACAAACACTAAATATATTTTTAATCCTCTAGAAACTATCTCACCTTTCTACTAATATCATTAACAGATACTGAACTCTTACTGTGTGCTCAACATACTCAAAGTCTCCAGCTGAAAATACCATGCCAGTAAGACCATACGTTGAAGCTGTTCATGATTTCTACCTTCCTTATAGAATGGTCCACATTGTACGTTTAGATAGTCTGTGTTCACATTAGATTATCTCAAGCTTTGTTCTCATTCCAGCAAATCTAAAAGTGTGGATATCACTCCCCTTAGTTTCAAACATCAGCGACTTCTCAGTTTGGGGATGCGTCTCACCTAGGTGGCTTATTAGACTCTCAGGAAGGTAATGCACTAATTTGAAAAAGTCCCCTAGATCAGAGGTCAGCAAAGTAGGGTCCAAGAGCTGTGGACCAGCTGGCCCACCACCTGTTTCTATAGAGTCTGTGAGCTAAGAATGGTTCCTGCATTTTGAAATGGTTGAAAATCAAAAGAACTGTATTTCACACCTCAAAATTACACACAGTTTGAATTTCAGTGTCCATAAAACTTTACTGAAACATAGTCAGACTCATCCAGACTCTCTATGGCTACTTTCACGCTATAAAAGCAAAACTGAGTAGTTATGACAGAGATCATATGGCCCGCATAGCTGAAAATATTTACTGTGGTACTTTAATTAATTTAATACAGTACTTTCATATATTAGCAAGAGCTGACACTTTGAGTGTTTAGTTAATGATACTTCAATGGCATATATTCTAATAACTCGGGTTCTTCAGAGCACAGTGGGTAGCTGATGTTATGTGGAAGAGAAGCTTGAACAAAAAGGACAATGTCAAGGAAGGTCCCAAGAGAATTCACTGTCACATGTGAATTTTTTAAAATAAATTTAATTTAACCAAATAATAAACATACTGGAGATGGCATGAGGGTAAAGAAAACAATCCACTGTCAAGAAATAAAGCAACCAATAGAACCAAATTGAGGAATGACCCAGACTTTACAACAAGCAGAAAGGGACTTTACAGTTACTGTAATTTACATGTTAAAAGCTTTCATGGGAAAGGTAGAAAACTCACATGAACAGATGGGGAATTTTAGCAGAAAAATGGAAATTCCAAGTAAAAGTCAAATGGAAATGCTTGAAATTTTTTTAAAAGTCAACAACAGAGGCGCCTGGGTGGCTCAGTGGGTTAAAGCCTCTGCCTTCGGCTCAGGTCATGATCTCAGGGTCCTGGGATCGAGCCCCACATCGGGCTCTCTGATCAGTGGGGAGCCTGCTTCCTCCTATCTCTCTGCCTGCCTCTCTGCCTACTTGTGATCTCTCTCTCTGTCAAATAAATAAATAAAATCTTTAAAAAATAAATAAATAAATAAATAAAATAAAAGTCAACAACAAAAACCATAATATCCGAGGTAAAAAAATTCCTTTAATGGTCTCCCCAATAGACCTGACACAGTTAAGCAAAGAATCAGTAAACTTAAAGATGGACCAAAAGAAATTATTCAAACTAAAATATGAGAGAAAAAAGAATAGAAGAAAAGGAGGAGAATAAGGGAAAAGAGAAATCATCCATCTAAGAGCTATGGAACAATTTCATGTGGTTTAACACACATGTAACTGGAGTCCCAGAGGGGGAAGAAAAAGAGAATAGAGAAGAAAAATATTTGAAGGGATAGTTGAAAAATTCTAAAGATAATGAAAAATATCAAACCACAAATCTAATACACCCAGAGAATCTCAAGCAAGATAAAGACTTCCCAAAATAATCAAAACACAATAAAATAAAAATAAGCCACACACTACCTAGACACATTATAGTGAAATGACGAAAAATCAAAGATAAAGGGAAAATATTGAAAGTAGTGGGGGGCACAGTTAGCAAACTTCTCATAAGAAACTATCAAACCAGAAGACAACAGAGTGACATTTTTTAAAGACTGAAAGGGAACACAAAACAAAACAAAAAACCTGGAAAGCCAGAAATCTATATTTTGGAGAAATAGCTTTCAAAACTGAAGGTGAAATGAAGACCTTTTTCAAAAAGAAGAAAAGCTGGGAAAATTAATTGCCAGTGGCCTAAGACATATTAAAGGAAGCTCTTCAGACAGAAGGAATATGATAGTAGATGGAAGCTTAACTCTACATAAAGAAATGAACAAAAAGGAAAGTTAAAATTAAGGTAAACATAAAGGACATTTTTTCTTATTTTTAATCATTCTTAACATATTAACTGGACTTAAAAATAAGTCGCTGTACTTGTCCACTTGAAACCCCATTTAACATAGAAGTTGAAGCTACAGTAAATATTTAATAGCTGTCTGCTTCTGCTTCTTAAAGAGAGAAAAAAAACACTAGTTTTTAACTTCAACGGTGATACTTTCAAGGTTTGCCTTAATTCATTGGCTTTCTCAAAGCTTATGGCAACACTTATTACCCACTTTCACTAAATTACACTTTTGCCAGCTAATTATATAATTTCAAACTGTAAATTACAGTACATACCATTGAATAGTAAAAGAAATTTCTTTAAAAAGCAAGTTTTTTAAATTTAAAACAATCAGAATATGACTGCTTTAAAGCAATCAGGTTAAGGCTATATAAAATAGTTCAAAAACTGCTCTCTATTCAAGCCATAGTACCTTCTTTCTAAAAGATGTCATTCAACTTGTTCTTCCTTGTAATTGATTAGCTACTCAGTTACAAAAGCATAAGAATTAAATGTCAAAATCTGAATCTATTATGAAATTATAGCATTATACAATAGTTTCAATTGTTATCACTTATATGTCCTCAAGTATCTTAAATTATACATGTCGTACTAAAAAAAAGTCAGTAACAACATGTTTGTTTGAATCAGTCACTGATCTAAAAAATCTTGTCAGCAATTGATAAAATGTTTCACAATCTCATGACAGAGTATTTCCAAGGGATATTGACATTCAACACTGAAAATGGAACTTTTTATATCAATGAGCATAAGGTATAATGAAATTCTCAATGTAACAAACTCCTAAAGTTAAATGTAAATACAGGACCAGATGAATGACAGCTCAGAAAATAAAAGCACAACCAAGAAAATTTAGCAAGTAACGTGCACGCCGGGTCAGAGCATCACACCTTGGATATCACTGACAGTATTCCGGAGGAAGCAGTTACACCACATACGGATAAACAAAACGAAATTAAACAAAAACATAATTTCAGATGCTGAATCCAGAGTTTCCTAAACCAAATTTTAAGAAGGCCCAATCCTAAAAACTGTTAAATGGTGTTCAGAGAGCATGGATTTTTCTAGGTCCTAAGCTTCACCTTTAAAAAAAAAAGCTTCAGCCTATTAAAAATCTGGGGAAGCACCACTTAAAAAAGAAAAATTTCTTAATTTTAAAGATTAAAGAAACAAGTTTATATGCAAATGGTAAGCGTTTTCCTTAACTCATAGTTAACTAAACTTTTTTCTTTTTTTTAAGATTTTATTTTATTTATTTGACAGGGAGAGAGGGAACACAAGCAGGACGAGTGGGAGAGGGAGAAGCAGGTCCCCTGCCGAGCAAGGAGCCTGATGTGGGGCTCGATCACAGGACGCTGGGATCATGACCTGAGCTGAAGGCACACACTTAAGGACTGAGCCACCCAGGTGCCCCTAACTAAACTTTTCTCTCCGAACTTTCTAATTTCTAACTCGGCTTTCCCATAACATCAACATGAGAACTGCTGGCATCAGATTGTATTACACGCGAGGAACCTGAGCCTGGGAAACATGTGGCTTGTCCAACATGCAAAAACCAATTAGTCACAGTCAAGCATAAAACCCAGTTTCTTGTAAGGATCCTATTCCTTCTTTAGACTCTTTATCTGCATACAAAAATCTGACAGAACCCAGATTCCAGAAGGGAGAATTCCAATAACTGCACATTATCTAAGTATCTACATAAATATCGTTAATGTTAAATTATCCCATATATTTCAGATCTAATGTAGCTAAGCCATCATTTAATAAGAATTATTCTCTACAGCTAATGGTTCATATAAAGAAACATTACTAAAATATTACATAGATTAAAATATTTAAAATAACATTAATATTAAAAGATAGTCATTTGTAAAAAACTAGGTTTGAGCATCCTCCTGGAAATGAGTTGTTTATATTAAAAATTTAGTAAGTCTTTAGCTATCCCAAATTCTCCATATTAATTTGCTTTCTATATCACAACATAGCTACAAATTGACCACAAAAAACTTAATTTTTAAAAATTGGGTGTTCCCAAACCTCGAGCTCTCAATAACAAAACCACCCAGAACTAGCTAAAAATGTAGCTTCATAGACTCCATTCTCAAAAGTCCTCCATAAATACGACTGGAACCCTGGATCTGTACCTTTAACCCAACCCAGGTGATGCTGATAAGCAGCAAAGTTTAGAACTATGTTGGATTCAAGTAATTTGTGGCAGGGAATGGGAGAGGGGAGCAATATCATCATGAAAATCCAGTCCATAACACTGACGGAAACATCGCAGCTAGACATTGATATCTGAGAGAAGGATACAGGTACCTCCTGCTTTTCAAAAGCTCTTATTTTACCACTTCTCTCTTACAAAAAGTCCTTCTAGATTATATCCCAAGACTTATAAGAAGAGGCAACTGGACCCAGGTAAAAGACTGGTTCTTCCTACTTGTACAAAGTTTGGTAAAAAATTTCCTTAGCTAAGGTTACTGGAATTGGATAATCTAATGAGACCTTTCTTCAAATGTTTCCACTGCCACTGTTTATACTTTTACTTTTTTTATATCACACTTTTTTATATTATACTTTATATTTTACTTTTTTTTAATATTACACTTTTACTGCTAAAATACTTAGCCACGAAAAGCACAGTCTATCCTGCCTGATATAACCACATACATTTAATAAAGCAGTAAGTTACACAGTCACTTCCGTTATAGGAAAAAAGAAGCACACCAGATGCTTTGCATAGCGTCTGGTATGTAGTGAATATTCAATGAACATCACTATTTTAGAGCTTTGGTGTTTATTAGAATTTTTCATCTGATACTGTGGTAAATTCAACATGCTATATACTCTCAAGGCTCTCTTCTTACAGCCGATTTTTTTTTTTTTTTTTTTAGTTGAGGAAGAGTTGACACACAATGTTAGTTTCAGGTACAGAGCACAGTGACTGGACAAGTCTATACGCTGCACTGTGCACTCCGGTCACTATGGCACTACTGTCTCCATACAATGCTATTACAACATCATTGGCTGTATTCCCTATTCTGTATCTTTCATCTGGGTGACCTGTTCATTCGATAACCAGAGGCCTGTATTTCTCAATCCCCTTTACCTATTTCACCCACCCCCTCCGTCTCCCTCCCCTCTGGCAACCATCAGGTAGTTTCTTTGTATTTACGGGTCTGTTTCTGTTTCTTATTTGTTGATTTGGTTTGGTTTTAGATTTCACATATAAGTACCATCTTATGGTATTTGTCTTTCTCTGACTTACCTGTCTGGCTTATTTAACTCATTATAATATCTGCCAGGTCCATCCATTTTTTCACAAATCCTTCTTTTTTAATAGCTAATATTACATTGTACATGTATACCACATCTTCTCTAGCCATTCATCTACCAGTGGACACTTGGGTAGCTTCCACACCTTGGATATTCTAAATAATGTTACAATATCCATAGGGCTGCAGGTATGCCTTGGGATTAGTGTTTTCATTCTCTTTGAGTAAATACCTGGTAGTAGAATCACTAGATCATATGACAGTTCTATTTTTAATTTTTTTGAGGAACCTTCACACTGTTTTCCACAGTGGCTGCACCAGTATGCATCCCCACCAACTGTGTGTGAGGGTTCCTTTTTATTCCCATCCTCACCAATACTTGTTATTTCTTGTCATTTTGACTCTAGCTGGTCTGACAGATATAGGTGATACGTCATTATAGTTTTGACTTACACTTCTCTGATGATGAGTGAGGTTGAGTATCTTTCCATGTGTCTGTTGGCCATCCAAAGGTGCTCCTTGGAAAAATGACTATTTAGGTGCTCTGCCCATTTTTTAATTAGATCATTCATTTTTTGGTATTATTTATATTCCTTCGACAGTTTGGATATTAATCCCTTAACAGATATACCAGTTGCAAATATCTTCTCCCACTCAGTATGTTGCCTTTTTGTTTTGTTGATGGGTTTCCTTCGCTGCACAGAAGCTTTACTTTGCTATAGTCCCAACGGTTTAATTTTGCTTTTGTTTCCCTTGCCCAAGGAGACAGACCTAGAAAAATGCTGCCATGGCTGATGTCAAAAAGATTACTGCCTCTGTTTTCTCCAGGAGTTTTGCAGTTTACACCTAACTATTCTTAATCTCAATTTCCTTTCCTGGTTTCACTGCCTCAGCCACACCCCGGACTAACCCTTCCTCTGCAGTTTAGGCTTTCTCTCTACAAGACAAATGCCTCTAGTTATTTTGACTCCTCTTCGTGAATTACCTTACTTTTCTGGTCCTTCCTTTCAATCACCAAACAAAGCAAAGGTAAGTTTATATTAAGAGTCTATTAAAGCATCAAAATTACAGCTCACACAGTCCGAAGACTTACCCAGAAATTGCTTTAAGAAATGTCATCTAGACCTCAGACTTGCTATTGCCAGAGGATATGGATGAATCATATGGATGCATGATTCAAAGATAATAAGATGGAGACTAAGAAAGTAAGAACACGTAGATGACAATTCTGGTTTTTGAAAAACTACAGTAGCTTCATTCTCAGTAAGACATACAGGTAAAACTTCCAAAAAGTGAAAGCCTATAAACCACAAATCATAGCAGTGCTAGTTAATGGGCTCTGTACCACAAAAGAGTAAGGAATTTTTCACCTGTATTGCAGAAAACCCTCCTATAATAGAACATTTAGAAAGAACTTAATTCACTGGGAAGCTAGGGAGCAGGGTATCCCAGAAAGCTGCACACTTTCTTGGGAGCATACTGAAGGAAGATGCTGGCTATCCCTGTGTGAGTATGGACAATTCCAACTACACACATGGATAAAAACTCCCCCCCCCACCTTTCTTTCTTTTTTTGCTGATAGTCAATATTAACACTAAAGTAGCTCAGCCACTAAAGTCTAAAAGGGAACTAGAATAGTGTGTATGTATAACAGGAAAATAAGCACATGTATATTTTATCCGATCTTCATTCAAGTCTGAATTCCCAGCTTCTCGATGCCTGTACCAACACAAGAGGGGCACTTGCCCCGCATTTGCAATGGACACTGTGAAAAGAGATGAGCCTGAGGCCAGACTGTGCCTTTTTTCCCAGGGACCAATTATCTTTTCCCAGTACCAGCCTCACTCTGTGTTTACACACAGGTTTAGGGATCCTGCGTTTTTCTAAGTAAAAAATTCTTCTCTAAATTCTTAGCAACTAAATTTGGGTCAGAACACAAAATTGGGAGCCAAAGTAGTTGAAGAAAATAAAAGTAAAGCAAAGGAATATATTACACTGTAGATTATTTTTTTAAGTCAAATTACCCATAAAACTGAAAGAGTACATGCATACTGACTGTAATTTTAGATTGGGGAAAGGGGACTTAGAACATAGGGAAAGAAAGAAAAACTATTTCATAAAGAGGCATTTAGCTCTACTTTAGTAAGCTGAAGAAGCGTATAACCTACACACCGTTAATAATTTTGGAATCCTGTGAATTACACACTTTGAGAAGTGATGGATAGAGAACTTTAGCAATGGTGATTAACAGAAGAGATGGAATTTCCAGGTACTAATCTGTTCTATATGGAATCCCGATACTAGTGTCTTCAGGAAGGAAAGAAAATAAATAGAGCAAATTTGGTAGGATTTCTAAAGCTACATATATAGTAAATATGGATCACTAACTTTTACACAGGCAATAGCAACTTAAAATTTTGGGAAGAAATATTATTCAATAATATCTTACATTTTCCAGTATCTTTTGTTTGCTGGACAAAAATTAGTTCCATTCACATGTTATTAGCCTTATCGGGGCAAATAATGCTAGGCTATTCTTAAGTATCTTAAGATATATCACCAGACGTGCCTGAGTTAAAAATCTGTGTGGAATAAAATGAAAAGCACAGAACTAAGCATCAGTGAACATCATTTCTAGGCCTGCCTCTGTTCCTGAGTAACTGATCCCAGCCATGTTATTTTAATGATGTGATACATCAGTATTTCTAAAATGAAGCAGTCAAACTATGTAAGTTCTAGTTCTAAAGCCTGTTCTAATTTCTAGCTCTTATTTTCATTTTTTTTGAAAATGCATTTCTATTGAAGTAATACATATACAAGACTGTTTCCTAAAGATAAGTGTCTAAGGAAAAAAAAAGTCAATATAAAAACTTCCCTACTTCACCTTTGTTTAGGATAAAATACAAAGAGAAGAATAAATAACACCTGTTATTTATGTTAGTGTAAGAAAAAACAGAGATGAGAACACACTCTCCTTTTGTTTAATTAACCAGAGTTCCTATTAACCAGATTTCTGCAATCCTTTACACAGTCATTTCTTAAATCCAAATTAATTGGGTTCTACACTATGCTCCTTTCTACCTGTTTCATTTCTAAGTTTATCATGATGACAAACATGTCTTCTGAGTTAATGTGTTATCATAGTCTGAAAAAAGGTAATAAATTTTCACTTATTAGCTATCAGAGCTGAGCAAGTTACTCTCAGCTTCCATGTCATCTTTATATCCATAAAGATAAATAATCTTTTTCAAGATTATCGAAAAGATCAAATACATGAAGGCATGATAACAAGCACAGAAAAGTATATTTAATAAGCATTTTAAGTAGTTTTAGGATTAAGTAGTTTAAAGTTTCGACATCTAGCCATAAAATTTGCTTAAACAACTCATCCCCTAGTTAACAGCATATTCACGCCAACTAATTCAAGTAGAATGTTTAACTAATGCAATTGTTAAGTATTATTTTAGAAATGCAATTCAATAAACACATATTGAGTATTTATATGTGCAGGTAGAATAATGGTAAAACTCTAGAATTCCATGATTATGACAATGACCCCCCCCAAAAAGCTCAGGCTGGAAGAGACAAGTAAAAATCATAATTGGGACAATATAATAATAAAAGCATGTACATGGAGCAGAAGCAGCAGGGTGAGGTATGTAACTCATTCTGCGGAAAGAGGAGCGGCAGAAGCAGGTGACACAGGGGAAAGAGTCCATTTGTGGGCAAAGACAGAAGTTGAAAGTCCTGCTCAGCCATTTCCTGGTGATATGATTTGGGGCAACTGGCTTCGCCTCTCTTCTCTGCAATTCTACTTTGAAAAGTGATTAAGATCAGAAATAATATATGTAGAGTGTCTGCTACATAGCAGGCACTCACAGAGTAAGTGGCGGTCGAGCCTTGTGTTAGGAGGTGTGTGCTTGGTTTGAATAGACCAAATCCTAAAAGGCACTGCGGCGAGCATCTCTTGACTAATGACCAAGCTACATATGGGATTACTAAGGTCACCAGCATGAGAGGGCCACAGCGAATCACATCACGGCAAATGTTACCACTTCCGGAATCCACTTTTTTTTAGAAGTGGATTCCTAACATGTGGTCCACTCACCTGCTGGTGAAGCGTATTTCTAACCTATGTCTTCCTCCATGTCTACCGCGACAAACTGCATTTTGCATGGTCAGGCTTGTTATTTCCTAGAAGTGGTTCCCATGTTCCTCAGTCTCACCCGAGGAACTGGTTTTGGAAGTTCAGCATCTCCTTTACAAAATGGCGAAGTCCGATGAGCAACTGACAATTATTAAGATTATATTAAGAGATAATGAGAGCTAACCCTGGGTTGAAACTATTCTCAACCTATTGGCTGACTCATAGAACTGGAAGCCACTATAATGATTGGAATCCTAAAATAAATATTTTAGAAATACTGTTAAATCTAGCCAAGTGGTAAGTTACATTTACTCTACTCTATAGCTCCCCAAACTAATTTACTCTAAATAAATGATGAGCTAAGCCAGGCCTTACCAAATACAAATACGTATTTAAGTTCTTACTTTTCACTTCAATCTTACAAACACTACTGATACAACATTTGAAATACGAACAGTAGATAAATACAAGCAAAGCCAGAAGTAAGGTAACGTAGGCTATCTCCAAATTCAATTGAATCATGAAATGGTCTTCCTGTCAGTGTATTTTTTTAGAAATAAAAATATGTTCCTGGGACGCCTGGGTGGCTCAGTTGGTTAAGCGGCTGCCTTCGGCTCAGGTCATGATCCCAGCGTCCTGGGATCGAGTCCCACATCGGGCTCCTTGCTCGGCAGGGAGCCTGCTTCTCCCTCTGCCTGCCTCTCTGTCTGCCTGTGCTTGCACTCTCTCTCTCTCTAACTAATAAATAAATAAAATCTTAAAAAAAAAAAAATATATATATATATATGTTCCTGACCCTCAACCATCATGTAAGGTCAGTTTGCATCAAGTTAAATAACCACAGACTAAAAGTGAGGACACCGTGAATCAATCCAGAACCTATGTTCATTTTATAGTTGCCGCATTCAAGAAAATCAGTGTCTTTAAATTCATTCTATGATATAAAATTCCATAAAATTGTTCTCTACAGATATCCGAATTCCATATCATGCCAGATTTTATAATAAATATATACATATGTTAGTATATTATAAACGATACTGTGTATTTATCATGTATATAAAACACATGTGTATATAATGTCAGGACAGGTTATATTTGTAAAATACTCCTGACACTTAAGTTTGACATAATGTATTTTAAATGTGCCTACCCAATTTAGCTTTATGCATTTGCAAGAATTAAATCCTGAGTATGTTTTTAAGTTTTTTCCCTGAGAAGCAGAGACTGAGGAGACACCACATTGCAAGTGAATCTCTTTCTTCTAGCCACAAATCTTAAAGAGTATTTTTTAAATTCAGAAATCAGAGTTAAGAATTTCCACATTAACGCTGAAGTTTCTTCACAAACCAAACCTACAAATTCGATAAAAATGAGTATTATTGCTCACTTTTACAACCCAAATTGAGGTTAATTACTATAATGTAGTTAAGTCCAATTCCCTCTCGACAGCCTTGACGAATGAAAGGAAATGCAAAAAAAAAAAAAAAAAAAAAAAATCAAATGTCACAGAAGCGGCAGCTTGAGGCCAGAGAGAGACAGGAGGGAGAAAAATCTATGGTTAAAGCTGAAATGCTTGAAATGCACTAGATCGTGGCCCAAGCCCCTGACCCACCCTAACCTACTTCATCAGTCATCTAGAGCAACACCGATTTAACAGGTGAAGCAAACTGATCACGGTGAACAGGGAATTTAAGTCCTGCACCCGGTTTGAGATTTGCCAGAAAGAAGAGGATTTTAGCAGCAAGAAGCGGGGTGTGTGCGCGCGCTTGCGGGGCGGAGGGTGGGGGGGAAACCAACGCTACTGTGCCCGAGTCTCGGCACTAGCGCTATCCGGCGCGTACTACACAAGGCAGCACCGTCGGCAGCCCTCCCCGCGCCGGGCAGGAGGAGGGGGTCGTGGATTCTCCGCCCGCGGTCAGGCCCCTCGGAGCGCCCCGGGAGTGGCTCGAGCGTCTGGGGACCCGCGTGGAGGGCCCCCAGTTAACACCTTCCAGGCCAGGACCTGGGACCGCCTGCCGGCCCGCCGGCGCGCACGGGGGTGGGGCGGCAGGAGCGCGGCCCCTCCTCGGGAGGGCGAAGGGAGGCAGGGGGCGGCACCGCATCCCCGTCCCCACCCCGGGCGCATCAATTACCCGTGAGGTTCCTCAGCACCGTCCCGTGGGCCCAGAGGCTCAGGACCTGCTGCACCGACAGGTTGATCATGGAGTGGTCGCCCCCCTCCGCCTTCATCTTCCCCGGGGGGCGCCCGCCGCCCTCTCCTCGGGCGCCGGGTGGCGGCGGCGGCTGCGAGGCTCCGGGGGCGGCGGCGGGTGCACGGCTCCTCCAGGCCGCCGCCGCCGCCGGGGAGGGCTGCGGGGCGCCGGGCCGGGCGCTGCTGCTGCCGCCGACGGGCCTCCGGGGGGGGCAGCTCAGCGCGTCTCCCAGGCAGCCCCCTCCCCGCCGGGGAGACATTGAGGACGGCGGACGGGGGAGGGGAGGGGGCCGGGCGCTCTCCCCGCGCGGCCCCCGAGCGAGCACTCGGGGCGGAAGAGGCCGCTGCCGCTCCCTCTCAGGGGCAGCCCCGCGCCGCGGGGGCCGGGCACGCGAGGAGGCCGAGGTCACGCAGGGAGGCCCGGGGTGATGGGCAGACGGCAGGTGCAGCCCCCGACGGGGCCCAGCTCATCACCGCCGGAGGACGAGGAGACCCGGGACCCGGAGGAGGCTGCGGCGCCGGCCGCAGCGGCACCTGCCGCCAGCCTGCCCACCCTCCGGCCGCGGACACTCGAGGAACCGCCCCCTCCACCCGCGGCCGCCGGCGGGCCGCTCGTGCGCGCGCGCACAGGTCCCCACCTCCCCCGCCGTCCCCGGAGCCGCTGCGCATGCTCACTCTCCCCCCTCCCCTCGACCCGCCGCCCGCCGACAGCCTGCCCGCCCCCAAAGCCCTCCTTCTCCCCCTCCCCGTGCGCGCGAGCTCGGGTGGCTGACGGCGCTGAGCGTCGGCCCGCAGTGGGGCGGAGGGAAGCGCGGCCTACGTCACTAGCGCCACCGCCCGGCCCCGCCGCTGATTGGGTGCTCCGAGGGAACCACCTCCACTCCCTCCCCGCCCCCAGACCCCGGGCGCGCGCCTGGTGCGAGCTGGAGTCTTGCACCGGGGCGGAGCTGGGGGCGGAGATGCAGGAGCCGGAGCGTGAGGGGCAGTCCTGACCCACCTTGTGGGGTGCCGGGGTGTTCAAGCACGTGTGATGGGTTCTGTGGCATTACAGCTCTTT
Source organism: Taxidea taxus jeffersonii (assembly GCA_003697995.1). Classification (NCBI taxonomy): domain Eukaryota; kingdom Metazoa; phylum Chordata; class Mammalia; order Carnivora; family Mustelidae; genus Taxidea; species Taxidea taxus. The sequence continues at coordinate 39,174 of RCUC01144605.1, read as the reverse complement.
GGCCTCAAAATGCTTTTAATAAAGATGTTTGCGTACAAGTTTTTTTTTTCTTTTAAGGGTGTAAATATCTCAACGTTTTGGATGCATTAAAATTTGCGTGTTTTTTTTTTTTAAGTAAGTCAGCTGATCTGGCTAGGTCACTACCTGCAGAATATATATCTAAGCCGCTAAAACAGAAATAGACCCGCTGTATCATTCATCCAGTCCTTCCCGCTTCAAGAATTTTGGGGCGGGGGGGGCACCTGGGTGGCTCAGTGGGTTAAAGCCTCTGCCTTCGGCTCGGGTCATGATCTCAGGGTCCTGGGATGGAGCCCCACATCGGGCTCTCTGCTCGGCTGGGAGCCTGCTTCCTCCTCTCTCTCTGCCTGCCTCTCTGCCTACTTGTGATCTCTGTCTGTCAAATAAATAAATAAAATCTTAAAAAAAAAAAATGGGGGCCTCCCGTGGCGCTAGCATCTGAAATCACCTATTGACCCAGGGATCGGGAGGTGTCCTGCTCCTGAATGCCATCTTCGTTGCAATATTCTTTTTACCTAAATTGTCAGAGCCTCCGTTGTTTTTTTTCCCTACGACTGAAACTATACTCTCTTCCCATGGCTTACTGCCTTCCTCTGTGTCCAATCTGAGCCCGAGGAGCCAATTGACAACTACAGCAAATCCGTTTATTAACTCCTCCTTGAAGGATGAAACCTTTTAACTTGAAAAATAAAAGCTATATTTTGGCGATGACATAAGCATACACTAGGCAGCCCCCTCCTCCTCTCCAGCCTTTTTCAACTGCTCTGCTTTCTGGAAAAGAAAATCGACAAAGAGAAGTAAAGAAGTTCATGTGTTAGCTAAATCACCAAGTATATTTGGCCAAAGCACAGAAGGATTGAATCACCTGTAAAACAGTGGTCTTGGTGACCACTTTAAAAATAATTTTACATGTATATAATTATCTGTTGTGTATATGTATGTATTATCTGTTTGATATCACAACACAGGAAAAGGACATTTTTGCGTCATTAATAGGAATTGAGCCAAAACTCACAATGTAGGGTTTATCTTCTTCCTACAGTTTAAAAGTATTAGACCTTAATTTAAGATTATACACTATCAGACTTAAAAAAGGCTTTAATAATTTTCTAATTCATTTTATTTTACAGGTAGAAAACTAATCCTGCAGAATTAAGTGATTGAACAGAGGTGACACCACTCGAAAGCCCAGTTTCTGAATTCCTCGTCTATGAATTCTTTCTTGCAAATGACACTATCTTTCCCACCTCAGTAATTAACTCCATAATTTAAGGTTCTGAATGGGGAAGTGCAGGTTACCTTATGGCAGCATTAAGAGACTTGGTATTATTTGGTTAGTGGTATTAGAGAACGTGAGCACATCCCATGATGAAGGGTTTATAGGAACAGCTGCATTAAACTCTCACATCAAGAACTCTTAGTCAGTTTACATAGAATCAATTGGGATTCTTCTGGTTACACACTATTTAAACATGGTAGCATATATTTAAAACATTCAGGACTTGGGGCAGTGCCTAGCACGTGATATTCAATAAATATTAACTGAATGAATAATTGAATGAACTTCATAGAAGAGTCGGCATTTTTCTTGTTTTGCATATTTTTTAAACTAAATCTAAACAACTTCAGGAAATGAAAAAGTAAAACACACAATGAAGCCTCAAGTTGATCTGCACTTCAATAACCTGACAATTTTCTCCTTCCTTTTCAGTTCACTTTACTAAGTATTTATTTGGCTCCTACTATCAATAATGTTCTATGTGAGGCCTCATCTATAGGATTTGAAGATGAATAAGGTCCCTCCCTATTCTCTAGGCTAATGTATTGCATGTAATTTGTCTTTGCTTTGATAAAGCTAATGATACCCACCATGTGGAAGCCTATAGTCTAAAGAGAACTGAACATTTTCCCAATAGCCAGAGTTATGAAACTCCAAACTGAGTTAATGCAAAAAGAAGTTGCATGCGTAACTTCTTTCCTTGCAGAGTTTTGATGCTGAATTAATGTAGCAATCAAGGAATGGCTTAGTCACACTGCGGAAGTCAGGGGATGCCTCAAATGAATCCTTGAGGTGTCTTTCAATCTTGTGCCCTTATGCCCAATCTACAAAAGGTTCCTGGTTTATTTTTTGCTTGCAAGTGAAGGGACATCCCTGAGTCTTAAACATCTTATTAATTGTCCAGGGAGGGCCTGGAAGAAAGCTTTCAAAATCAACTGGAATATAAAATGATACTGATCCTTTGAGAAAAACATTGACAATTGAGAATTTTTTCCTCCATTTTATTATCTTCCTCTCTTGGTCTACAGTACTACAGCATAATGCCACATTGTGTAGACAATCTAATTTCATCTTCTTGGGCATCTTAGTGGTTCTAAACCCTGAGTGGTGGAATAGGTTCAATAGATTGATTATCTGAAAAACATGGTTTGAATACTGCCTGCAACACTTACTAGCTTTAGAATGGGAATAATAATATTATCTCTCTCTTCAAATATTTGATGTCCTTTGAGAAATAGTAATAATGAACACAACCTCCTTCTTCATGTCAGGCCTTGCGTCAAATACTATAGATTTAATTTTCACAAGGATGAGTTAAAATTTCATAACACCTTTAAACTATTTTGTTTTCAAAATCCATACAAAAAGCTGTCCAAATCTTCTTTGCGCACACACACACACACACACAAAGTGAGAGCATTGTTGATTGTTTTCTGAAGAAAATAAAATTCAGTTGAAAGAAATGACAGAAGTAAGAAGAAGAAAGAGTGTATGTAGATATGCTACGGCACCGAAATTTACATGTTGCCTGTTTCTCAGAACACCTATTGAGTCAAGAGACATTTCTATCACAGTAAATCAGAGAAACAAGGTAAACAGTATTTCCTTCTCTAAAAGCTATAATTCTAAAAACAATGTTGCAAAATGACACTGCGGAAATTCACATCCTAAATATAGCCTAGCTACCACAGTTAGAATCATTCCACTTTGCCCACCTTGGGAATTTAAAAAGTTGAAATTTCTGTGATGAGGAAATACAAAGGTATGTCCTATTGCATCTTCCCAATATGGCACACTTAGGATGTCAAGCTATCATTATGGAGTTGCCCAGAAAAGGAAGTTTCTCCACATTGGCAGTGGGACGTCCATCCACAGTCATCAAGAGCCAAGGCCATGTTTGAGATGGGAGGACAGATAGATAACCGCCAGTGCTTCCAGCTTCATTTTCCATCTCATTTTTGTGCCTTCCCTCTACCTGTGTATTCAAACCACCTTACTGATTATCCCAAGTCTTAAAAAGAAAGAATACATAATGATATTTGGACTCTAAAAATTAATATATTGAAGGCTAAATGTGAGCATAAAAAGAAAAATATTGCTAAAATCACATGCACACAAAATCTTGCACTGGCAACATACAAGACTCAGTTTTCACCCTGAAGCCAATGTTTACAAATTACCCTGCATCCACCAGCTCATGCTACAGATGGAAGGCCAAATATAAAGATAAAATAATCTGTTGACTGAACAGCACCTATAGATTTGTGACACCTAATCCTCACTGCATTCAGTTCTTAAATTATTTCACTATTGAACTAAACATCAGCAAACATTATTATGCCAAGAACAAGATAGTGAAAGTCATATTTCCCTGTATCTTAATTAATGTTTTTCTGATCTTGAGTGAAGTTACACATTTTTTCATGTGTATAGGAACATTTGGATTACCTTTTCTATGTAATTTTACCCATTTTTCCTTGGGGTATTTTATCTTTTAAAAATAACGTGTAGGACCTTTTAGATATTTAACAACGCACCATTTGTGACATGCATTGCATTTATCATTTCCATAACCTTTGTCCACTGCCTTTTAATTTTAATAAAATTCTTTTGTCATACAGAAATTTCTGATATTTAGTTGTCAGGCTTTCCTTTTATGGTGTCTGAGTCTTCAGCCATGCTTTAGAAAGTCTTCCTTTCTCTCAGGTTTGATTTTTAAAGTCTCTTATATGTTTCCTGAATATTTTATGAGTGTTTTTGTTTACAACTTTGGTCCACTTGTGATTTTTTTAATGTAGGAAGTTTGGCAGAGATCCAATTTTTTTTTAAGATGGCCACTCAGTTGTCCTAAAACATTTATTGAATAATCCATCATTTTCTCACCTAAATGCTTAAAATATCTAACCACCTAAAAATACCAGCTACTTCCTGTACAAAATTCTTTATATACTTGGAACTATTTTCAGGCTTTCATTTCTGTTCCATATATCTGTTCCTGTATCAGTATGACACTATTTTTATTTTAACTGTAAAATATGCTTTAATATCTAAATTTCGTCTTGCTTATTCTTCATTTTCAATTTTTTTAAATTAATTTTGAATGCGTATTATCCCAGAGGGACTTTAAAATCAGCTTCTTAATTCTAAAAATACTACTGGTTATATTTTTAGTGGAATCATGTTAAATTTATAAATAAGTTTAGGGGAAATTGAGAAACTTTCCCCTTATTTTAAGAATTTCAATTTTGAAAAGTTATTGAAAACATCTGTTTAATATCTGTAGATATGACCATGTGATTCTTCCTTTGGTTCTCCATACATGGTGAATTATATTAATATATCTCCTAATGCATTCTCTTTGAATTCTTACAATTAATGCTACTTGGTCATGATCTCTCATTCTTTTAATACGATACTCAATTCTGCATCTTAATTTTTTATTAAAATTGTGCCATCGAGGGTGCCTGGGTGGCTCAATCAGTAGACCACATGACTCTGGATTATGGCATTGTAAGTTCAAGTCCCACACTGGGTGTAACAATTACTTAAAAATAAAATCTTCAAAAAAAAGAGGGAGTGACAGCCCCTGCGTAGCTCAGTTGGGTAAGCATCTGAGTCTTGATTTTGGCCCAGGTCATGATCTTAGGGTCATGAGATCTAGGCCCACATCTGGCTCTGCGCTGGTTGTGTAGCTAGGATTCTTTCCCTCTCCCTCTGCTCCTCAACCCCCACTCCTGTGCTCTTTCTCTCTCTAGCTTTCTAAAAAATTAAAAAATAAAACACTTTAAAAGTTGAACAAAAAGAATTGTGCCGCCAATATTACAAGTGAGATTGATCTGCAGTTCTCTGTTTAAAAACACGTTTAATTTAGGCATTATTTTCTAATTAATTTGTATTGGTTTTATATAAAATAATTAGAAGCTGTTCTTATTTGGGTTTCCTCTCTTCCTTAAAGGTTTGGAGGAATTCAACCGTTAAACTGCTGTTGATGCTTTGGGGAAGAAGTTCTTCATCAGCTTTTTATATTTAATATTTTCCCCTTGGGGCAACCAATCCATGTGGATATGTTTTTCTCTTCTTGATTTCTTTTTGTAATTTTTTCAACCATTTTAAAAAATAATTTTCTTTTTTTTAAGATTTTTTTTATTTATTAGACAGAGAGAGGGAGACAAGAGAGAAAGGGAGGGAACACAAGTAAGGGGAGTAGGAGAGGGAGAAGCAGGCTTCCCACTGAGCAGAGAGCCCGATGTTGGGCTAGAGCCCAATGCGGGGCTGGATCCCAGAACCCTGGGATCATGACCTGAGCTGAAGGCAGACGCTTAACTGACTGAGCCACCCAGGTGCCCCTAAAAAATAATTTTCATTGTTAACTAATGCCTCCTGTAATTCTTTTAACTTCTCCAACACATTGCTTAGTTTGTGAATTTGCATATTCCCTCATTTTATCTTAATTATATTTGCTGATGATTTTATATTTCTCCCAGTCAACCAGGTCTTAGAGATATGTATCAGTTCTCCATGTGTCTATTTATTCATTCACTTTTTTACTTTTATCATGATCAGTTTTCCTCTGCTTTCCTTTGTATTGTTTTGTTATTTTCTATTAGTTTTACATTAGCTGTTTGATTCATTTACTTTTGTTCTTGTTTCTTAATAAGTATGTAAGTTTGAGTGTTTACTGAGCGGTACTTCAGTCCTAGAGCTTTTGAAGCATACTGTTCCATTAACATTTTCTATTATTATCTTCCAGAAATTCTGCCATTGTAGTTTTGGTTTCTACTTTAAAATTATTTCAAAGAGATAATTTAATTTTTGGCTTTTGGGAGAGAGGTTTTCTTTTTTTTTTATTTTATTAAAAAATTTTTTTTTAATTTTATTTATTTATTTGTCAGAGAGAGTGAGCACAGGCAAGACAGAGAGGCAGGCAGAGGCAGAGAAAGAAGCAGGCTCCCTGCCAAGCAAGGAGCCCGATGTGGGACTCGATCCCAGGACACCGGGATCATGACCTGAGCCGAAGGCAGAGGCTTGAACCCACTGAGCCACCCAGGCGCCCCAGGAGAAGAGGTTTTCTATGGATTAGCCATTCATCATGCAATTACAGTCTGGCCATAGAGTGTTATCTATACGATTTCTACTTTGGGAGATTTATTAACATTTTCTTTGTGGCCCAGTATACAGTTAACTTTGGTAAGTGAGAATACACAAAGAAAAAATGTGTATTCTACTTTTAGGAAATTGCTGTATCCATGAAGATCTACTACTCTGTTACGAACAATCTTCCAAATCTTACTTATTTTTACCTGCTAGATCTCCATAGGCTGTACATTAGGTTTCACTAGCCCAAGCTACACAATGCAGAAACTCAAAATTTCATTGGCTTAAACAACACATCTCATTTCTTGCTTGTGGAGCATGAGGACTGCAGATCAGTTTTTGTTCTCCTGGTATCTGCTCGCTTGAGCTCAGTCCAGTTCCAGGTCTATTCACAGATACTGTCTGAAGGTTCATGCTGTCCTCATGGTCTAGGGCTGGAAGTAGGGTCACAGTGAAGGCTCTGGCTTTGCCTGCAAATTTCAAGAGGACTCCAAAAACTCAGCAATTGATATAAATAATGTTCTCATGCAATAGTTTCAAAAATCAATATTAATACAGAATCCATGATGATCATAATATCAAAAGTTTTAAATAAAAGCAGAATCTGACTCTGCACTTGCATAACCCTACCTTGCCCGCCTCACCCCCAATCCCAATGCTGGCAGAAACAAGAGAGGAGTGCCAAACTAAGCTGGTGCATTTCAAGTTTATGAACAGATATGATCCATGTCACATAGACTCACGTTCTTCTGGCCAAATCAGGTTACATGATTAAGACCAAAAGGGATAGGAAAAAGAAGGAAAAGAAGGAAGGAAGGGAAGCATGGGTGCTTGGAGGCAACATATAATTTGAACAAATAATACATCCCAAAACAGGCTGAGTGAGGTCAGTCTCCTACAAATAATGTGTTAGGGTGGCCAGTGATGTGGGAGGCAAAGAATTGCACCAAGAGTAGAGCAACAAGTAGAACAGAGTTTGTTCATTCTCCAAGGGAAGAGAGGGGCCAGACATTAAGAGAGATGACAACCCCAGGTTTCTATTAGGGAATTTAAGGATGTGAGAGGGTTGTAGCTGTGCCCATGGGGGAGGGTGTGTGGGGATGAGGTCAACCCTTGGCCTGGTAGAGCAGGAGGTGACAGGTTTCACAAAGGGCTCTGTCCAGGGCTTGTCCAGGGTTGTGGTCCAGCTCAAGAAGAATATGTTTGGTAGTTGTGGTCTATTTTCTGAGACTGCGGAGCACCATGACCTAGAAAAACCCAGAGTTGAGGCCCACTACAGACACCTGTGAGATTTGTCTATAAGCTTGGCTGGGGAGGGTACTTTGACTAGAACTCTTTCAATATGTCTGCCTATTTCTCCTATTTCTGTAGCTTGGGTTTTATGAATTTTGATTGTATACTTTTCAGTGAGCAGATTTTCTAGCATATTAGAGTTTAGTTATGACTTTTACTTTCACGAAAACTAATAAAGGGAAACCTCACTACAAACAGAGTCCAGAGGTTGGGTGACAGGAGCCCTCAGGCCCTACCAGTTGTTATCATTGCAAATCTGACAGGAAGAGACAGACCTTATTCATGGATACAACTTTACTACCCCAGCAGGAGGAAGAAAGGTTTTCCTCCTTTCCTGGCAACAGCCCAGCCAATGAGAGCTGGTTGTTGAGATTGACTTTGTGATGCACCATTAGACTATTTTTACAGAAAATTTGAAACCATTTCCATTTGCTGATATAATAGGTATGTGGTATTAGTTGTATCATAGTTATATTATTCTGTTTGTGTTGTTTTTTAAAAGAGGTATTTAATTAATGTAGTTTGTATGTCCTTTATGCATTTCTTATCATTTAAAAGAGTAGATTCTGTTTTTATTTCTTATTATAATCTCTATCACCATCACTAATAGACATATCATCCTCTGTTTAGAATGTGACTCCTGAGCCCCTCTAAGCAACCCTAAAATTACTTACTTCCACTTTCTCACATCTGTTTTTCCTCCGCTTCCCCATCAGACTATAGTAGATTATATATATTTTTTCTACTCTTTACTTCTGCTGCTAAACTACATCCTAGTCTAATCCTAGTTTGACTGTTCCTCCAGATATGAACACTTAATGTTAGGCAAATTACTTAACCTGTCTAATCCCTAATTTCCATATATAGATATAGATATAGATGTAATATATATATTTCTACTATTACAGAAATGTATATACATTATAGAATGTATGCTATACATTCTATATGTACATTATAGAATGTATATATATGTATATGTATATGTATATGTATATACATATATGTGTATATACATATATATATTTCTATTATTCATTTGTATATTATGTGTTTTATTTTAACATTTTCTAGAGCTAATGCAAGGGTCAGACAAGTACTCAGAATGGGATCTGGGAGCTATAAACATTTAATTAAAGCTAGCTTTTATTATTGTTTTATTTAAATATTAATAGATTTTTATAAAACTATACAGAAATGTCAACTTTTTGAACAATAGTTCTTCTAAAGAATATACAAAAAGGACTTGCAAAGAATAGTCTTGATGGGCAAGCATCTACCTCTGTTTCTTCTCATCCCCTCTTTTTTTTTTTTTAAGATTTCATTTGTTTATTTGAGAAAGACTGCACACAAATCAGTGTGCAGGGTGGAGGGGCAGAGGGAGAGGGGGAAGCAGACTCCCTGCTAAGCAGGGAGCCTGACATAGGATTCGATCCCAGGACTTGGGGATCATGACCTGAGCTGAAGGCAGACCCTTAAGTGACTGACCTACCCCTTTTTTAGACATAAAACATCTCCATGGTTGAAGACTTTCACCATGCAAATGTGTTCAGTGAAAAGTCTTCTTCTATCCCTGGTCCCCAACCACTTGGTAATCCTCAGGCATCCACTGGTATTAACTCTTCTGCTGATTCGTTCTAAAGCTTAGCCACTTTAAATACCATTTCAATCCCAGCTAGGAAAGATTAGGAAATCTGTATGTTTAAACATTTCCTTTACCCACTTCCCTCTCAACTTCTGTAAGTTTCACAATATTATTTCATCATTGACACTAAGATTGTCTATGGAAAATACAATAAATTCCTTAAAATCTTTTGTTGTTGCTTTTGCTTCATGCTTAGATGAAAACTTGATTAAGCAAAAAATTATTAAGTCACAGCCGAGTTCAAGGTAAGATAGAATAAACCCTTCACTTGGCATCCTCTGTGGAGTGCAGCTATTACACTTAGACAGAAGGCAGGAAGAACTCTGAAAAGTAAAGAGTAGCAGATGACTTGGAGAAGAGGATGGGAAGTGCCACCAAACAGACCGTTAGTTTCCCATGTTTTGTTCCTCTGGTGTTCCCTGGCCCAGGCTCAGGACAATGCAAAACATAGACAGGGACGTAGGTACTCACAGAGAGATCCCCAAGAGAAGTCTTCTTGTGGCTTGAAGAGCAGGATAAGGGTCCCCTAACTGCCTCACCTGATTGGATGAGACCAACTCACATTAGAGAAGGCAGCCTATTTTACTTAGTCTACTGATTCAAACCCTAATCTCAACTAGAAGCACCCTCAAAGAAACACTGAGGACAACATTTGACCAAATATCTGGACACCTCATAGCCCAGTCAAGTTGACACATAAAATTAACCATCACAAAGATAACCTAAGAAATTCAGGAGATTTGAAGACATCTGGGTTAGGGCGCCTGGGTGGCTTAGTCAGTTAAGCTTTTGCCTTTGGCTCAGGTCATGATCCCAGGGTCCTGGGATGGAGTGTCACATGGGGGGGCGTTCCCTGTTCAGCAGGGAGTCTGCTCCTCCCTCTGCCCCTCCCCCACCCTTCCCCCTGTTTGTGCTCCCTCCTCCTCTCTCTAAAGTATAAATAAATAAACAAACAAACAAACAAATAAATAAATAAATTTGAAGATATCTGGGCTATACAATATATTCAACAGAAGGGATATCCCTTATATTATTGAAAGAAACTCTGAAATGAAAGGTGGAACTGTTGCAAGCAGCTTAAAAGCTATCACTTGAAGTTTTCTATCTTCCACGTGCTGAACTATGACCCTCACAATGTTCTTTTAAGGTTCGGGTGTTATTCTACTTTTCCAATGAGTAAAGTGTAGTTCTGAGCATCCAGTTACCTGCTAAAGTCACCAAGCATAGTACCATTTAACTTCAGACCTCCCAAACCTGTTACTCCCCCAAACTACCCCCTTCTTTCAGTAAGATTTTTGAGACTTGAAATTTATAGAAACTATAGAAGAAGACCTTCTTGTATGATATTTGTAGCAGAGATGTTAGCTGTTCACCAAATTCTCTTCTTCCCTTCTTCCTGGGCACACAGCGGGATATGTTCTCCAGCTTTCCTTGGAGTTAAAGAATAACCAGGGAATGTGCCCAGATGTGCTGTGTGCCCCTTTCAGGCTGGTGATAAAAACCTCTCATAACTGTTCCTTTACACTCTCTCACTTTTCTGACCCATTGGGATGGTGATACCCAAGGAGCCTTGAAAGCCAGAACTTGAAGACATCAAATCAATCATCAGCCCAGGTTCTTAGGAGGCTGCATGGAACAGGGCATAGAGCACCCCTACTGACCTAGATAGAGCTACTTTGAACCCTCTCAGCACTGAGCTATTGTATTTTGGAACTTTTGTTTCAGCAGTTTAGCTAACCTAATTAATGTTCCAATACTTTTCTGATAGGAATGCATTCTGTTGCACTTGATGGCTCACTAATTCTATTTCCTGGAATCTACTGATGAATTCAGTGTAATTCTATTTCTTGGAGTCTACTGGTGAATTCAATGTAATAATCCAATCTAGGTGATCCAAATTTTCTATCAGACTCAAACAATTTGAGCAGATCTTGCTTATCACATAATCTTTCTACCCAAGCAATACTTCTGTAGCTAGTGAAAGCATTTCCTGGATAACTCACCCAGACAGCTTCCTTCCCTCATTCCAACCGCTTAATTTTTTATATCACATAGAGAACGAACACTATCCCACCACTCCAGCCCATGTTAAATTTCTGTCCAATCATAGATTGAAGTCAACTAGAAATATATTGTCACATTAAAGTAAAACCCTCAACATTAATTTTTCAGTAGCCATTTTTTATGCCATCTTAGATAATACAACGTTTTCAAGCTCATATAGTAAACATCTGGCGTAACTGGGAATATAATGAAAACATCGGGCCCATTGTTAAGAGTACAACCTTGAACCCAAGTTAATAATTTCCGTAATTTTTCTTTCCTTATCCTAATCATATATGGTTTTTAAAAAGAAGTTGTCATTCCTACCCTTGAAGACTTCAGCATCGATTTAAGGGAGAACAGAACATACATTAGAAACGATAAAGAAACAGGTAAAAAACAACTTGAGACCGAGCATACGCTAACATTATATATGAAATATACATGTACAATATGTATTATACATGTATATAACACAATTAAATGATTTATGTATATATGCATGTATATTATTATATATGTGTTGTAGGTAATATGTATATATAAAAATATATGTATTACACATTATATGAATAATATACATTATATACTTTCCTATATTACATTATATAGTGTGTACTCAGTAAATATGTTACATATATATGTATATATACACAAAATCACGTGACTCAATTCCAAATTTGAGGAAAGGTTGTATCAACCAGCTCCCTCTCTTAACTTACCATTCCCAAAGACCAAAGGAATAGAAGATAGTGTCTTAAAATCAAATTAACAGATACTGATTGAGCAAGGCGCTGAGTTTGGACAATGGTTGAAGTGGCATCTCTCAGAATTAGGCCAACGGTGCTGTGTAACCAACAAGTTGCACAACAAAATGCAACTTCCTCTCTGCAACCAGGGAGCATTTCTTGCTTCGCAGAGTCTGGCTTCCAAGGGAAACTCCCCTTTAATTCAACCTCCTTGTATTTTGCCCTGGATTTCTAAACAAAGCGCAGTTTAGTATTTTACTGTGAAATATGATACATAAAACACAGGAGGATGAATACACATATTAATTTACTCCAGGGTGAGGATCAGCAGTGAAAAATTTGCAGCCCTTGTATCCTAAGGGGCCCGTTTAAAAACATCACATTTTAAACAGAGTGACTATTTTGTAATGCTTTTTTTTTTTTTTAGGGAGGGGAATCTGTAAACTCTGGGGAAGGTACTTGAAGCGGGCACAAACTAAAGACCATTTTTCCTTTCGTTTGTCCTTCTTCCCTTCTGAAAGTCTGAACATGATGTGAATAGATTATTAAGCATTTTGAAATCATTATTTATTCCTTACTAGTCTTTGTGAGCCTTTGAAAACAAGGCCATTTCCTTCTTATGCATACTGAGGCCTAAGAGATGAGAAAGAAAAAAAAATGCATGTATTTAAATTGGTCCCTTACTTTGAAATTGCCCACTTGACCTCAATTGGAAATGCATCCTTGAAAATGTCATCATTGCTTTGGTAAGAGTAAGCAGTCAGGGCTAACTATTTAAGTATCTGGAAATGGATTGTTCTATAATATATGCTTTTAAAAAGATATCTTAAAAAGTTTTCCTGGTTTGAAGTCAAGCATTTATGCCAATAAAGTTGCTTTTCTATTTGAAATCAGAATCTTTTCTTTGGACATGTGGACATTTTAGGCTAACTTCAATAAATAGTTAGTACGCTTTTTAAAAATGCCCGCAATGCTACTCATGTTTATCACTTGAGGGTGGATCTGTCATTTGGAAATAGTCAGAAGTTCCTTTGGTATAATATCAGTTGGGTGATTAGCATGGAAAAATATTTCTTTTGATAAAAAATAAGGTGTAACCTTTTTTCATGTGTCTGTTGGCCATCTCTATGTCTTCTTTGCAGAAATGTCTGTTCATGTCTTCTGCCCATTTCTTGATTGGATTATTTGTTCTTTGGCTCTTAATTTTGAGAAGTTCTTTATAGAATTTGGAGACTAGCCCTCACTCGGCCTCAGGGAAATATAAATCAAAACCGCATTGAGACACCACCTCAAACCAGTCAGAATGGCTAAAATTAACAAGTCAGGAAATGACAGATGTTGGAGAGGACATGGAGAAAGGGGAACCCTCCTACACTGTTGGTGGGAATGCAAGCTGGTGCAGCCACTCTCAAAAACGGTATGGAGGCTCCTCAAAAAGTTAAAAATAGAGCTACACAAGGACCCAGCAATTGCACTACTAGGTATTTATCTGAAGGATACAAATATATTTATTCAAAGGGCACAAGACCCCAGAGTTTATAGCAACAATGTCCACAATAGCCAAACTATGGAAAGTGCCCAGATGTCCACTGGCAGATGAATGAATAAAGAAGATGTGGTATATATAATATATAATAGAATATTACTCAGCCATCAAAAAGAAAAACCTTGTCACTTGCAATGATTTGGTAGAACTGGAGGGTATTATGTTAAGTGAAATAAGCCAGTTGGAGAAAGACAATTATCATATGATTTCACTCATATGTAGAATTTAAGAAATAAAACAGATGATCATAGGGGAAAGGAGGGAAAAATAAGATGAAATCAGAGAGGGAGACAAACCATAAGAGACTCTTAACTATAGGAAACAAACTGAGGGTTGCTGGAGGGGGGTTTGGTGGAGGGATGGGTAACTGGGTGATGGGCTTTAAGGAGGCATGGGATGTACTGAGCACTGGGTTATATAAGACTGGTGCATCACTGCACTCTACCTCTGACACTAATAATACACTATATGTTAATTAATTGAATTGAAATTTTAAAAATAAGGTGTTAACATAAGTGGTAAAACATCTGTCTTCATAGTTCATAACTTGGTTTGAAAGAGAATTAAAAAGTGTTCAAAGTAATGGCAACATCCTTAGAATAAGACTCTAACCTCCCGGAGTGTCTTCTCTGAAGGATAATATAATTAGATAATCTCTAAAGTATGTAGCTTATAAGACATTAATGAAAGAAATTGAAGACACACATAAATGGGAAGATACTCCATGCTCATGGATTAAAGATTATTGTTGAACCATCCATACTATGCAAAGCAATCCAAAGATACAAGGCAATCCCTATCAAAATTTCAATGGCATTTTTTACAGGAATAGAACAAACCACCCTAAAATGTGTATGGAACCACAAAGGATTCTGAATAGTAGCCAAAACAATCTTAAGAAAGAACCGAGCTCGAGAAAAAACAAAGCATCACTCTCCCCGATTTCAAACTATATTACAAAGCTATAATAATCCTACAGCATGGTGTTGGCATATAGACTGACACATAGATCAGTGGAACAGAATACAGAGCCCAGAAATAAATCCACCCATATGCGGTCGATTAATATATGACAAAAAAGCCAAGACCATACAATGGGGAAAGGACAGTCTCATTAATAAATGGTGCCAGGAGAACTGGACAGCCTCGTGCAAAGGAAGGAAACTGAACCACTACATTTGCAATGACACTGCCCAGTCCACGTCCTCATTGCTTCATGGCAGAATGACTCCAGCAATGTCCCAGTTAGCTTGCCAGACTCCAGTCTCCAGCCTTCCGATGCATCTTTCATGACCTTTGCCAACTAATCTCCCCAACCCCAATTTTTATCCTGTTATTTCTCTGCTCAGAAATTCCTAATTCTCCTTAAGTTTAAATTCCTCTGACTTCTCTTTATCCACCATCTTCACCCAGTATTGCTTCCTTGTTGGCTTCCAACATGCACTTATGCTCTGGTAAGATTAACTATTTCTCTGCAAAACTCGGTGTATGCTCATCTCCATGCTTTGGATTATGTTGTCCGTGTGGCAACTTACCCTTTCAAATCCTGTCTCCTCCTTCTAGCCCCAAATCAAATCTCAACGTCTCTTGGAAGTTCTCTCTGACCATTTTAGCTTTAGTTCATTTTAGTTAAGCCCCACGAAAGGAAGGACGGAAAAATTATCAGAAATACAGATTGTAACTCTCTCTGTGTGTCCTCTGTAACTTAAAGGCTTCTGCATTTACTTTTTCCATTTCTCTCTTTCCTATCTCAAAACTTCTAAAAATTAACATATGTAGTGTATCACTCTACACTTACACGTCTTCCAATCTACTTTTTTTTTGAGATTTTTAAAAAAATTTATTCATTTGAGAGAGAGAGAGACAGGGAAAGCACAAGCGGGGGGTGGGGGGGACAGACGCCCTGCTGAGCAGGGAGCCTGACATGGGGCTCGATTCCAGGACCCAGAGATCATGACCTGAACCTAAGTCAGATGCTTAACCATCTGAGCCACCCAGGAGCCCCTCCTCCAATCTACTTTACAAGACAAAGGACGACAAAGTCTACATCTCATGGGGAGTGGGGGTTCTATAACACATACCACCTGGCACAAAGGCTATTTATTGATAAATAATTTTTGCTTGACTAACGTCTTTAATAAAGTTTCACAATAGTTTGAGAGCACAGAGAAACCAAGTTTCCAACATCTAATGTGTTCTACAAAACAGTTTTCTTTTTTTTTTTAATTTTATTTATTTATTTGACAGACAGAGATCACAGGTAGGCAGAGAGGCAGACAGAGAGAGAGGAAGGGAAGCAGGCTCCTTGCTGAGCAGAGAGCCCGATGTGGGGCTGGATCCCAGAACCCTGGGATCATGACCGGAGCCGAAGGCAGAGGCTTAACCCATTGAGCCACCCAGGTGCCCCCAAAACAGTTTTCTAAGCTAAAAGTTTTTCATCCAAGGCAGACAGAGTCTGCAACATGAATTACAAAGATAATTTGATAAATCATGTGAGGAAAAATTACCAGGACATTTTAGAGTTATGTGAATTCTCTACTTTCTTTGGCTTTCTACACTAGCCAGTAAAAATTATATTGGTAAGGTGAGCCCAGGTTGTAAGAGGACCTCTTGGAAGCCAGTCTTCATGTGAGAGGTCTAATATCCTGAGTCCACAGCATTGTGAGGAAGCAACAAAAAGAAAAAAATATATATATATTGGGAATGCTGGAAACATTTTTATTTAGCAAGGTGAGTGAATGCCATTTTTTTCTTTGCCTTAGTCAACTAAAAATATGACATGTAAATCTATGCTTCACCCAAGGCAAAATTTCTGAAAACAGAACTTACTGAGATTCAGAAGCCAAAAAACCTGGGGTGCTTCATTGTCAAAGTGTTAGAATTATTGACGATGTCGGAAATACTTACCAGTAGTACTTCCTAGGCAAATGAATCTTGATTTCCTTTCTAGGAACAACACAAAGGGATTCAAATTAAAAGCTCATCTGAAGGAGTCGCTGAATGTCAAATGCTGTGCATTTTCTGACCATCTCCTCTGTCACCTCTGGAAAAGAAGAGCAGAGGTGATCTGAGTGACTATACTCAGCATCTTAGTCAGTGAGCAGAGGGCAGAGAAGTAATGTGTAAGTGGGGGGGGGCACGTAAGCAGTGAGTAGCAGGGGGCATATTAGTGGATGGGGAAGCATCTAAGTGGTGAGTGGGGTGTATGCATAATGAGTGAGCACAGGGCATATAAGTGGGGGGCATGTACGTAGTGAATAGCAGGGGGCATATACCTACTGAGTGAGTGGGGAGCAGTGAGTGGGGAGCACTACAGTGACTAGTGAGTGAGCATCAGGCCCTGTAAAGCTAACCTTGACCCTTAGATTGAGGAAATAGGGAACAGCCCTCTTCCACATGCTAATCATGAATAGAGTTTACAGGAGAAAACCTCCCATAAGCCGTATTTATTTTTGCATTATTGGGATCTGTTTAACAGAAACTCAGTTTGACCAAAAAACAGAGAAGTTGGGAGTTGGGTGTTGCGATGATGAGGGGTTTCACAGAACCCAAAGGCAGGAATGCAACTGGCCTTCTGGAAGGAAGGGAAACCAGCAGCTGACAGCTGACAAAATCCAGGAAGTGCTCCTGGTCCATATCTGCTTCTCCTTTGTCCATTTCCCCCTGCATCCTTCTCTCTAAAGACTGCCTTTGTCTGGTCCTTCATTCCACAAAGCGGATTCTATTGCAGACCACATGAAGAGGCAAACTCTACTCTGGGCTTCATTTTGAAATTCCTGGGTGAGAGCATAATTGGCCCATTTTGTTCAGGTTGCCAGAATTTTACAATCAACTGTGGTCTCGGAACAGATTATCTACTGTAACTTTGTCTGCCTAGAGATTGCTTCTGTGGTTTTTCTCGTAACAGGATATAAAATTAGATTTTGAAATGCTCAGTTTGTGACATCCCCTAAATGTCATCAGGGGCAAGAGAAGAACTAGACATCCTAAATGAAGTTTAAATTTAAAATAAAATCTACTATAAAATGGGTTCCATGACCACTTCTCTGAGCCGTGCTTGTTTAGCAACAAAGTTACATTTTAGAGAGGGGATTGTGAAATGGGCCATTTCCACGGAAAAAGAGTCATTATGGTTTTGGCATATAGTCCAGAAATAAATATCTATTGGAAGAGTAGTCGGGATGCAACTTCCAGTTAAAATTTATGTCTTCAGGGATGCCTGGGTGGCTCAGTGGGTTAAGCTGCTGCATTCAGCTCGGGTCATGATCCCAGGGTCCTGGGATCGAGTCCCACATCGGGCTCTTTGCTCGGCAGGGAGCCTGCTTCTCCCCTCCCCATTCTGTCTGCCTCTCTGCCTACTTGTGTGATCTCCGTCTGTCAAATAAATAAATAAAACCTTTTAAAAAAAAATTATGTCTTCAGAAAATGCAATCACAAATGTCATGAAAATATGTTGAAATGGAAGTTAGTATTATCACATTCCATGCAAACAACAACAAACTCTTAAAGAGTCTTGAAAAGGAGAAAATCACGTGCAAAACAATATTAGGTTAAAAATGCATTATATAAATTTTATGACATCATACACAGAAGATTAGAAAGACCACCCCAAAATGTCTGGTAGCTTTTTTTTTTTTTACTTTATACTTTAGCATTGGAGCTTTCATTAATGAAAAACTATTGCTTTTGGGGCACCTGGGTGGCTCAGTGGGTTAAGCCTCTGCCTTCAGCTCTGGTCATGATCTCAGGGTCCTGGGATTGAGTCACGCATTGGGCTCTCTGCTCATCGGGGACCCTGCTTCCCCCTTTCTCTGCCTACTTGTGATCTCTGTCAAATAAATAAATAAAATTTTAAAAAAAGAAAAACTATTGTTCTCATAACTTAAGAAGATTATTTTTATAAAAAGATAAAGAATACTCCTACAGTAGGAATATTACCACAATGGTGGAAACAGGGTTTGGACCAGCAGATACCACATTACCAAGGTATAAAGAGAAAAGGGTCACACATCATGGGGCGCCTAGGTGGCTCAGTGGGTTAATGCCTCTGTCTTCAGCTCAGGTCATGATCCTGGGGTCCTGGGATCGAGCCCCACATCAGGCTCTCTGCTCAGCAGGGAACCTGCTTCCTCTTCTCTCTCTGCCTGCCTCTCTGTCTACTTGTGATCTCTGTCTGTCAAATAAGTAAATAAAATCTTAAAAAAAAAAAAAGGGTCATACATCAGATTAGTGTATTAGACAAGAATGACATTAAAGAACATGCAGGCTCCCTCTGGATAAATATTTGTCAGTTCAATATCAAATTATTCCAGTATCTTTCATTGAAAATATTTTCCTTGTCCCCAGTGTATTTCTTTGGGGTCTTTGTTGAAAATTAATTGATCATATGAGTGTGAGTCTATTTTTTGGTTTTCTATTCTGTTCCATTGATATTTGCCCGTCTTTATGCCAGTATCATACTGTCTTGATTGATGTAACTTTAGTAAATTTTAAATTCAGGAAGTATAAATCCTCCAACCTTTTTCTTCTTTTTCAAACTTAATTGAGTTTTCTAATCCATAAACACTGTATATATGTCCATTTATTTGGGTTTTCCCTAACTTCTGTCAGCAATGTTTTGTCATTTTTAGTGGCGAGGTCTTACATGTTTTTGTTTAGCTTATTTCTAAGTATTTTGTTTTTCTAATTGTTATTACAAATGGAATTTTAAATTTTTACTAGCAGCAAATCAATGAAATAGGAAAGAACAAATTATTTCAGAATATTGACCACATAACCTGCAACATTTTAAAATTTGCTTATTATTTCTATAATTGCTTATAGGTTTCTTATAATTTCCTACACAAACACACATTTTCTCTTTATTTCATTTCTTGCCCTGTTCCATTGACTGAAGCCTCCGTTACAATATTAAGAGGGGAAATCTTTGTCCTGGGTCCAGTCCAATAGGGAAAACAGTGTCTCACCATTGAGCATTATGTTAACTATAAGATTTACATAAATATCCTCTATCAGGGGGAAGAAACTGCCTTCTATTTCCAGTTTACTTTGGGTTGTTTCTTTTTTTAATTATCAGCAATGAGTTTTTTTAATATGTCAAGTGCCTTTTATGTACCTATTGAGAAGGTTCTATATTTTTTTTCCTTTTTTTCTATCAATATGTTGGGTGATATTGATTGACTTTTGAATGTGATACCAACTTTGCATTCTTTGGATAAGCTATTTTGTTGGGTATATCATTCTTTTAATATATCAGTGGATTTATCTTGCCAATATTTTGTTAAAGAGTTTGATAATAAAGGTTTGTTTTTGTTAAGGTAATAAAGGATTTTTTAAAATAGCTTTTAAGGGATGCCTGGGTGGCTCAGTTGGTTAAACGGCTGCCTTCGGCTCAGGTCATGATCTCAGCGTCCTGGGATCGAGTCCCACATCGGGCTCCTTGCTTGGCCGGGAGCCTGCTTCTCCCTCTGCCTCTGCCTGCCTCTCTGTCTGCCTGTGCTCGCTCTCTCTCTCTCTCTCTCTAACAAATAAATAAATAAAATATTTTTAAAAAATTTTTAAAGAGTAATAAAATAACTTTTAAGAAAATGTAGAAAGAAAACTCAAGAAAGCAAAACTCACATTTTATTTAGATTAATATACATTGGACAAATTATCTTTTTCTCACCCAAAATAACAATAATTACTCTATTATTTTTATAAAAACAACGTTTCTATTTTCCCCAGGTAATTTTTATAAATCAACAAGAAAGAGGATATGGTTACAGAAAGGAAACAAATACGTGGTCAATATCCTCGACTCTGATTTTGTCTTGACCAGGATATAAGAGTGTTGGTGTGCATCTCTTAAAAAGTTTATGACTCATTACCTTATAAATTCAACAAATGAATATAAATAAGAATCAGATACGAAACCACAGTGAATCCCTTTCTATTCAAACTTCAGGTTTCTCTTTATACTCATTTAATGGGATCTACACTGAAATTTACACGGAGATAAATCTCTGTTGCGTGATTTGGAGCTTCTACTTGTTGATAATGCCCTTAGCTGCCCAGTAGAGATTTATAACAACATATTAAAACACCTACCAGTCAATGGTCAGTCCTGAGCTTTATTTTAATATTTTATAAAATATATTCCTTTCCCCCATGTCTCTTCAATATTTACTTCTTCCAAGAATTGGAGATAATACCTGATGATTATATCCAACACAATAATAATGTTTTGTTAAAAATGACTAAACTGGAATATTCCCAGAGTACCACAACAGAAATCACACAGAAATAAAACACTCTTTCAATGCTGTCTTCTGAGAAGAGAATTCTTCAAAGAATGAAAGTTCAGGCAGTGGTCATTTAATGGGTGGTTTATCAATGTTTACTGCATTCAGTGGAAGGCCCATGGGCAAATATTTGGTGACATATATACATATAACAGATATTTCTTCCAAATACCAAATATAAGGATAAAGTTATCTGCGAAACTTCTCTTAGGTATTTCTAGCGTTTTTGTGTTTTTTTTTAAGTATTTGTAGGAAGCTCTGGTTTAAATGTGTAGCTTGATAGATGTGCCTACTATTAATGAAGACTATATTTTTATTTCAAGATTTTTGTTATGCAAAGTTATTTGACCTCTGTTAGGTTGAAGTATTTTTTTAGATTTGCTAAGATGTTTTCAACTAATCTCATAGCTCTCATTTTCAAACTTCATCAAGGAAAAATATACACTCCTTTTTTTTTTTTTTTAGATTTTATTTTATTTATTTGTTGGGGGGGGGACGAGCACAGGCAGACAGAGAGGCAGGCAGAGGCAGAGGGAGAAGCAGGCTCCCTGCCAAGCAAGGAGCCCGATGTGGGACTCGATCCCAGGACGCTGGGGTCATGACCTGAGCCGAAGGCAGCTGCTTAACCAACTGAGCCACCCAGGCGTCCCTACACTCCTTTTTTCTAAAGGTTCTTTTTTTTAAAAAAATAGGACATTTTTACGAACAATGGTGATGATCATCTTTGTTAATTAACATCATTAACAACATCATTAACATCGTCTGTTAATGCACTATAAAGAACAAAGTTTCAACCAGCTATGAAGTTATTCTGTCTAACAATTATAGCATTGTTTATAACATCCAAACATAAAACAAGTATTTGCCGGAGTTCCCCCCAAATTTCAAAAGCAGCTGTCATACCCGCCTGTCTGTTGAGAATGGCGAACTTCCTTCAGTTCATTTGCCTTTTTTCCTTTATCGTTCTGGAGGAGGACAGAAATCCCATCACTGAGCTCTAAAGCAGTCGTGATCGATTAAAAAAAAAAGAACATCTTTAATTGCTCCCAAAGCCACAGATATTCCCACCACAGACACTACCTTTGACCATTTAGGTATTTAAGGGGAAGACTAAAGCGTGTGGATATGTTGGGGATATTTCTCTAAGGATCAAGTTACCATGACCTGCACTGGGGGAGACAGTCCACCAGACCTAACCTAAGCCAACCCACACCAGCGCTCCAGGTTAGTTCCCCACTTCTCAGTTACCAACCATAGCGTGACATTTCGCAGTCAAAATGTCTACATCAGCTCCCTAAGGTAGAACGCCCTTATTCCTCTCTGTGGTGTTGAGATTCATGGATGAACTTCACCAGTACTGGTTGATTACTCCTTCCTGCTATGTCTACCATGTCCATGACAGTGCAAAAGACGTGTCTTGTGTTTCCCTGTTTCTTCCCAGTGGGGCTCTTGCAGATCTCCAGCACCTGCTTCTGCTGCATTTTCCAAGGGATCAACATGTTGTCTGCTATTGTCTCAAAGCGCTTTCCCAGAGCTGTATCTCCAGGATAGCCTGCCCTCCAGCAGGAGATTTTGTCAGCTTCCTGTTAATCCACACATGTGTTTTATAAGAATCCAAACTCCAAATAAAGATTTTCAATAATCTTTGTTTTCATTTTCTGCCAGATTTAGGGATAAAAGGTCTTCATCCTGTTCTTTGCTTTCTTCCCCTGCCTCAGAGTTCTGAGTTTTACTGTCACCTCCTTTTTGATGTGTTTGCTCCTGTTCAGAAGTTTCCTTTTTTTCTCGTGTTCTGAATCCATCATTATTTATTGAGATGGTTAGAATAGTTCAAGGACTTCCCCTTCATTTTGCAGCTGTGTCATCTCCCCAAACTCTGTCCTCTGGCTCACCTAGCCAGTAAGCCTGTGGATTTCTATTAGAATTTTAGCCACATGGCAAGCTGCAGCTAGGGCCTAACCTCAAACAAAAAGCTATTTAAAAACAAGAAAATTACCCTGTGTCATTTACTTCTTTCAAGTGTAGATGTCCTTCCAGTTTCTTTTAGTTCTTCAGGAATGTCTTTAGACTACTGTATGTTATATTTCAAACAGAGTTGATAGTTGTTATTTGAGAGCAAGTTGACTTGATAGAAGCTATTTCTCCATTACTGGAAGCCTATTTGCACTAGCTTTTCATTCATTGAGAAATCGCAGTTGATTCATTAGTTTCCCCATATCTCTATGTAGCAGTTGTCTGGTATTTGTGGTAAGTATATTTTCCCCTACTCTGCCACTATAAAATGTTTTATTTATTTATTGACTGTTTGATTGATTTCCTACAGATTAAGTGAGGATCTCCCATGTTCTAGATAGCGGACATACAAAAATGAATGAAGATACAGTCTCTGCCTTTACAGACCTTAGAATCTGGTGCTACACAGTCCATCACAGTGGTTACTAGAACACATGTAGAACAATTCCATTGCCTAAAAACTTCTAATGGACTGTGTTTGGGCAGTGGGGGAAAAAAGAACTACTTACCACTGAAATATGGAATCATAAAATGTCAGAGTCTCATGCTCTACTGACTGAGCTAGCCGGGCATCCTAGGAATCATAAAATATAAGAATAGAGTTATATACAAAGTATGAAAGCTGACTAGAGGTGATGCTACTTAATTGATATTACAAAGATCCAAAGGGGAAGGGATTTTTCAAGCTGAATTTTTAGTGAGCAGAAAAATTTGACAAGTCATTTGATCAGTTAGGGAGTATAAATAGCATATCAATAAGCTATGAAGACTTGAAAGAGATAAGGGAACTATAAGAAAACTACTCACTGATACAGGGACTATGGATAGAATGCAACTAACATGGAAATAATGAGTTTGGTTAAGGCTATATTGAATTTGAAATACCTATAGGACATTCAAGAAAGTTGGATGCATAATTATTGAGTTTACAGAAAGGCAGTTTGAGTTGGAAACACAGATTTGACACAGAATATGTTTGAGGTGGTTGTTAAATTTGTTAGCATGCTTAGTTGCCCCGGAGAGCAGAGAAGGAAAAGTGAAAGGAACTAGCACAATGGGATTATTTAATATTCATCAGAAATTGTGATATTCTTTGCATATATTTGGAATAAAGAACAATTACCTTTGTAGTTGGCATTGGAGACATCGGGATTTGAACCGTTGCTCTACCATTTTATGAAGTATATGACCTTGAGCAAGTCACCTAATTTCTCTAAACTCTGGTTTTCTCATCTTTCAAAAAGTGTAATGCTAAACTTGATGGGGTTTTGTGAGGATTAAATGAAAAATAAACAGGAGTGCCTAGCGCATGATAAGCTCCCCCAAAATGTAACCTACTAGCGTCAGCATTGTTATCATCTTTAGCCTTCATAATAACCTTATGAAGTGGCTTTATTGTCATCATATATCTAAAAGTATTGTGACTTAAATGAGATTTCAAGTTGACAAGTGGATGATTCATAGCCAGAATCCATACTGTTCTGACATCCTCCCAGGTTTCCTGTCACAAAACTATTCTGCCATAATTTCTTATAGGAATTAGAAATATGTACTTAGTTAATTATATTCAAAAGAGTACATATATTGTCTGGTTTTTTTTTTAAGGAAAAGAGCAGCTCCAGACATGATTCTGAAGCAACTGCATAATCAAATTTCGACTCGTGTAGCCTCTCAATTTGCCAAGACAGTGATATTACAGTAATATCTGTCTGTCAACAAATCTGATCACCCACTGCTTTTAGACAACTGAAAATAATAAATCTTAGGTGTCAGAATATCAACCAGGAACTACAGAAATGTTCTTCTCCATTAAGTTTTGGACAGGTAACCTATATTTACCTTTAAATATCTTGCTAAAACTGAAGGTCTGAATAATATAAATATAGTGGCAATAATTCATACCACCCACCAATTTCAAAGACTAGATGAATGCTTAAAAGAATATTATGGCTTTGCAAAGAGTTATAAGAACCTAACGATTTATTAGCATTCCAACTGCAGCCTTTTTCTCCCCCTCTTATGTCTTGACAATTCTTATCATAACGTCCTTAGCTGGTGATTTAATAGAAATAGTAAGCAGACCTCAGCTTTAAAATTATACAACCCCCTTAGTGAAAGCTGCAGGCTCTTTGTTGCAATGGCATTTTACATATTTTACTCATATGCTAGACATTGTTTGAGACTGGGTACTCAAAAATGAAGAAGCATGGTCTCTTTCTTTAATGAGCTCATAGTCTACTGAACATAATCTACAGAGAAATAACTGCAGTAAGGTTTGTAATAGAAGAATGCTTGAGCTGCATGTGGAGGCTAACCTAGGTGGTCTTCAAAGAAAAGGTTAAATTTTAGTGTGATATTAAGGTACGTACATTTTTGAAGCTCATTAAATTGAACAATGAAGGTTTATGTATTTTAACATGTGCAAATTTTACCTAAAAGTCTGTAAAGAGATGCTGAGCTCCCATAAGTAAGACTGCTTTCTACAGAGGTATGAGTTGGCAATTCTCAATTCTGAGAAGTCTTTCTGTGTGTTCTAGGTTTAATAAAAATATCTACATATCTCTCTTATGATATCTATACATAAAGATAGGTGGAAATATAGCTATAGTAATTAAAGAATGAGAGCCATGTTTCTCATCATTGAGAAAGAATTCCATATGGAAATAGGTAAAATTGCAGTGTACATGGTGGTGTTTCATTGCAGTAGAAAATACCAGTATAAAGGGGTAGATATAAAAATAACTATTGACATATGTATCTCTCTATATATGCATGTGTGTATTTGTCCATCATTATACACACACGTAGTAATGATACATAGATACATACACACCCACGTCTCTTCTTGCACAGACACATACATAGATACATATTTTCTAGTGCCAGCCAGTCCTCTTGCTCAACTGTAGACCCTCACAGTTAAAACCAGAAATAGACAAGACCGCTTAATTCACGTGGTAACTAAAACTCGTTGTGTTTATTTCTTATAGCACTTCCTTGAGGCATTGACAAAGACATTTGCAATGGCTGAGAGACCAGATGTGCCCCGGGAACAACAGAATGTCTAGAACACCACACCCCACAAGTCCCCTTCCCTGCCCATGACCACGGGCTGAAAAGCTATCTACAGACCCCCATCCATGATTGTCCACCCTCTGTCTATTATTTTTCACGTACCCCCCTGAACCCCCAGGTGCCCCCCAAGAACTCACTTCCTTAAAGTGAAATGTCAATGAACATAGAATGGACTTAAACAATCAGCAATGGGAGGCACACGGGTGGCTCAGTCAGTTGATTGTCCGACTCTTGATAAAGGCCTAGCTCATATCTCATGGTGCTGAGATTGAGCCCAGCATTGGGCTCCCCAGTGAGTGTGGGACCTGCTTAAGCTTCTGTCTGCCCCTCTCCCCCTCTGCTCATGCATGTATGCACTGCATCTCTCTCGCTCTAAAATTTTTTAAAAAGTCAACAACGGAGGCTAAAAGTGTAAGTGAAACAAATTTTGAGGAGTAGTATATTTGCATACCCTCCAAATATCTTTCCACAGATAATTTATTAATTATAAAGAAGAAAAATCCTAGCTTTACAGTGCAGGAACCCGGTAAACATCTCCTTAAGCAGGTGGTTATGCGAACATCAGCAATATTAGGACAAAGTGCCATCGTGTGCCTTCCAGCAGAGCACACTGAGAACGATACGCAACACACAACCACTTCTGTGACCTCTTTACCAAAGCCTCATAACCTGCATCCAATCATGAGACCAACCTCTTTGAAGAAAACTGTACGGGGCACCTGGGTGGCTCAGTGGGTTAAAGCCTTTGCCTTCAGCTCAGGTCATGATCTCAGGGTGCCGGGATCGAACCCCACATCGGACTCTGCTCAGCCGGGAGCCTGCTTCCTCCTCTCTCTCTGCCTGCCTCTCTGCCTACTTCTGATCTGTCCGTCAAATAAATAAATAAAATCTTAAAAAGAAAAAGAAAGAAATTCTATATAAAAACTGGCCTTTAGTCTTCAAATATGTCAAGGTCAAGTAAGACGGAGTAACTCTTCCCAGATTAAAGGAAACTGAAATAGTTTGTGACAATGAAGTGTGTGATTAGATCCTGGACCAAACAATAAATAACTAAAAAAGAAGATTATTGGGAAGACTGAAAAACGAGGCGCCCGGGTGGCTCAGTTGGTTTTGTGACTGCCTTTGGCTCAGGTCATGGTCCTGAAGTCCCCGGATCAAGTCCCCCATCAGGGAGCCCGCTTCTCCCTCTGACCCTCCCCCATCTCATGCTCTCTCTCTCATTCTCTCTCTTTCAAATAAATAAGTAAAATCTTAAAAAAAAAGAAGACTAAAAAAATTTAGATATAGAATATGTTGACATACACTCTTAATATTAAGCTTCCTGATTTTAATAAATATACTATTGTTATGTGGAAAAGTCCTGACAAAAACAATCACTAAAATATTTAAGGTAAAAGATAAAATGATTCTAACCAATTCTCAAATAATTCATAAGATAAATAAATATGGATGTAGAGATATGTAGATATACAAAGAGAGAAAGACAGAGAGGATTAGAAAGCAAATAGAAATTTATGAATCTGGGAAAAGGTTATGAATCTGGGTAAAGGTTATAAAAGGTCATTTTTTTCCAACTTTTATCTACATGTTAAATTATAGCAAAATAAAAAATGAAGGTAAGTTCCATTGATCCTTAAGATTTAGAAAACTAGAAAGAAAACATAACTTCCACCCTAATGAAAGAAAATGCCAGATAATCTTTAAGATTACAACTCTTTTTGAACCCATCAGAGAAGCAAGGTTGCAGAACAGGCAAGAAGTCTGACATTTAAAGAAAGACAGACCTTCCTAAGAATACAAGCACTGTCACCCCTGCGGCAAGGCATGCGGGGAAGAGAAATTGGATGCCACACAAGGTGAAGAGGAGAGATGGCAAAGTAGCTGTAGAAATAACAAAATTAATGAAAGACTTCAATATGCATATCCAAATTGTACAGGAAGGCCCATAGAGCATGTGTGAGAAAAAAGAATCCACCTAGATAAATAATATTCAAGCTGCTGGAAACAGGCAGTCCAAACAAAATCATAGCAGATTTCTCATTAGCATCTACACAACCCAGAAGACAATGAAATACCAAAAGAAAAATAACCTATCAACCCAGAATTCTGTGTCTTTCAAAAATGAAGTAAAATATTGTTTTGAACAAACAAATCTCAGAGAATTCATTTCCAGCACACTGTGCTGAAAGACAGGTGAAAGACATACTTTAGCAGAATGTCTATAATATAGGAAATGTAGTCGTACACAAAGAAATGAAGATTACCAAAATACTGAAGAATGAGGAGTGATGGTTAATTTTATGTGTTCAACTGACTGAGCCAAAGGGTGCCAGATTCAACATTATTTCTGGGTGTGTATGCGGAGGGTGTTTCTGGATGAGATTAGCATTGGAACCAGCGGACTCAGCAGATTGCTCTCCCCAGGGTGGGTGGTCAGCGTTTAATTTTTTGAGGGCCTGAATAGGACAAAAGTCTGAAGAAGAGGAAATGCTCCCCTTTTTCTTCCTGCTTTTATACTCGCGCTAGGACATCAGTCTTCTCCTGCCCTTGAACTGGGACGTGTACCACTGGCTTCCCTGGTTCTCTGGCCTTCAGATTCAGGCTGGAATTACACCAAGGGCTTTCCTGGGTACCTAGCTTGCAGACAGCAGATTATGGGACTTCTCAGCTTCTGTAACCAAGTGACCCAATTCCTCATAATAAATCCTGCAATCTCTTTCTCTCTCTCCTCCGCCCCTGGATTCTCTGTGACTTACAATGGGATTATGTCCCAATAAACCCATCACAAATTGAAAGTATCATAAATTGAAAATGTTATTTGACGCACCAAATGTTATTTGATGCATAGCTCTGCCTAGCCGACCTTAAACACGAGCCTAGAGGTGGGCAAAATCATCTAACACAAAGCCTACGTGGTAATAAAGTGCTGACAGTCTCATGTAATTGATTGAACACTGTACTGAAAGTGAAAAATAGCCTGGTTGTCTGGGTAGAGAATGGTTGTCAGTGTATTGCTTGCTTACCCTCGTGATCCAGTGGCTGTCTGGGAGCTGTGGCCATGGTCCTGCATCATGGGAGAGGATCACACTGCATGTTGGTAACCGAGGAAAAGATCAAACTTCAAAAGATGGCTTTCACTGAATGCATATCAATTTCGCACCATCATAAAGTTGAAAAATCCCAAGTCAAACTATCATAAGCTGGGGACTAAGATCGATATATCTATCTATCTGTATATATAAATCCATATACATAGCATAGATGTAAATATACTAATGGTTTTGTTTCCCTGAGGGGTAAAAATAGAAAGTAAATATAAAGAACACTTTTAAATTGATAATTGTTCTAAAAGAGAATTCAATGACTAAAACAAAAAATAGTAATCATCTGTGTGCTTATAGAATATTTAAAGTCTATGAAAACAATTGCACAAAGCATAGGAAAGGCGACTGGAGAGTACATGTTTTGGGTTGGGAGACCCTTAAGCTGGTCTGCAAAGCCTGTCTTATTTGAAGGTAGAGTGTGACTAATTAAAGATATATGCATACTATCAAAACTAGGGCAATCATTAGAAACCTATAAGAGAGATACAGGAGAACAAGCAGTAGTGAGGGTAAAGTGGAATCATAAAGACACTCTACTGATGCAAAGAGTAGCTGCCTCTTCCAACGGACCCCACAGCAGAAGTGACGGGGCATGAGGGTAGGTCAGAGAAAGCAATACAGCTTCCTTCTGGCTCTCCTTTGTGGGACTCCACGTTGGAAGCCCTGAGCCAACCTGAAAATAGTCTGGCTATCCTGGAGAATACCCCCGGAGGGGCTACACAGAGACAGGGATACGTGCAGGGCGTTCTCACCCCAGCTCTTTCAGTATGACTAGTTCAGCCACCAGACACGTGAGCGAACAAGGCTCTGCGATGCCACCGCCATCTGACTGGGTGGTCAGTCAGAATCACCCAGCTGTGCTGTTCCTGAATTCCTGGCTCACAGAAACCCACCGCAGGTAATAAACGACTCATGTTTTAAGCCACAGCAATCGACAACGAAGGCAACTACACACAGCCCTCAGCACAACGCCTGGCTTGTGGGAAGGGCATGGCTGGCCGCCTTTTTCTGTAGTTTTGATATTTTGCAGTTTCAATATTTTAATGAATGCTTCATTAGTAACTGGCATTTAATTCGTAGTGGTACTCCCATTTCTGTGCACTAGAGGGCACTCCCATCTGCACGCAGCTGGTGTGGTTTTCCAATCAAACCACCAGGCGGAGCCAGCCCCTAATTTTTCACTGTCCCCTGCAGAACGTGAACTTGGCGCAAAAAAAAAAAAAAAAAAAAAGGAGGGTGGAGGGGAGAAGGCTTCAGAACCAGTAAGCTAGCTAGCATGCATAAGGAAGCTGGGTTACAGGACACTCTGTAAACACATTCTAAGAAACAAGGAAGCTTATTTGGCTATGCAACCCTGGGCCCTGGGGCTGCATGTACAAACAAAAGACCAGAAAATCCCGCCCCCCTCCTCTTTAAATGTAGCAGAGCAGGTTATATTCGCTTTAATCTCCTAAAAAGAGAGGGGATCTGCAAACGTATGCTTTCTAAACAATGATGTACCTGAACTCTACCATATCTAGAAACAGAAAAGCAGCCTCTACGCTGCAGTTAACTTCTCATACTGTTTCACGCTGTCCCAAATCACAATACTACCACCACGGTAACTTAAAATTGTTCAAGTTTCCCCTTTTTATAGTTCTTTATTTTGTATACGCAGGATTTGAGTGTCTAGTGACTGTGAAAATGGGCCATGATTATGATTGCAGGAAATTTGGCACCAAATGCCTTAGAACGAATTGTCTGAGCCAAGTACATTTTAAGTCTCCCCTTTTTCCAACATTCAAAGCATACTTTCCCTGTAATCATTCCTAGTAACCTGAGAGGGCTGGCAGCCTGCATTTACCATGACAGCCTGCCAGTCTCAATGTCACTCTTGATGGCTAGCCCTTACCCGGAGGTGGCTCGTGGACAGCTGGGCCCGAATGGAGATGTGGTCTTGAGAATAAAGAAGGTTTTGTGGTCAGTTTATCTGATTAGAGCGTTACACTGAGGTCAAGACCCTGCAGCCTGGTAGAATATAAATCAGAGGGGGCCGGGCTATGGGGGAATGGAGTTCTCAAGTGTGGGGACTCACTGAGAATCTCCCATAACCCCGCCTTCAGCTGACCTTCCACCTTGCTGATCAATCACAAGGAGAACTGAGGGAGAAATGAATATGGGACCATTGCAAACCCTGTCTTGCGCTGGAGATGAAAACCAAACCAAACACCATGTACGGTCAAGTCAGGAGAGTAGCTACTCATCCTGTGCTTAGAAATGATGAGACTGCTGGAGAGGTATAGTTCATGGTGATGTCTCACCATTTGGGGCTCCCGGGATGTATATGAGGCTTGCTTTTCTCTGACACACTGGTAACAGCAAACTCTATCCTCTTGGACTTGACCACAAATTGCAGGCTACAGCAGTCTCAGAGGATCTCTGCTCCCTCCCAGCCAGCTCTGGAAATTCCCAGGGAGTTTCATACACATGCTCCTAAGAAACCCTCTTGGCTCCTGTGTTCCCACAGTTGTTGTCCTCCAGGCCGGCCCTACATGCCTAGGGCTCATCTTCAAGGGTCCTTTTCAATTCTCTGAGAGGCTTACCCAGCCTCTGGCGGCATGAGCACATCCTCCTGCCACCCAACCCTCCAAAAATGATGAAAGACCACATTCTGTGGCCAACATCCATGTGCCTCTCTCTGGGATGACTTTCTTCTCACAAACCATTTTCTCCTCAAGCTTGAGCCCCACCCCGTGGATGGGCCCAGATCCACCAAACTCCACATGAGCAAGAGCACATGGGCACCTTGTCTTTGCACCTTTTCTTTTTTGTAATAGTTGAATCTGGAATGGATTACGGTAGGACTCAGAATCTTGAAGCAGGGTAGGACTTTTTCAAGGGAGTCTGTTTCCAAGGGATGGAGTCCTTGGATTCAGTTTTCCGGTATGATGGCCCTTCTGGGGTGGAGGGAACACATTTATACCCATACACCAGTCTCATCATTTATAGGCACAGGATGGGTAGGAACAAATCAGCTCAGATGTCCACCCCTTTCTATAAGAAAGTAGCATGTTCCACAGCCTTTCCCCACCACCCACAGATATCTGAATGGCTTCAAGGTCAGGCCAGCCTCATCTCTGTCTGCACATCTTGACGTCCCCTCACCTCCCTGAGCTATGCCCTTTTCCTATAATTTTGCAGCATGGGGTCGTGCAACATTGTTCCATCGTACATGGAATTTTTTGACATAACAGCAGGTGTTAATGACCGGGTTCCATCCCTGACCACCCAGAGGTAAATAGTTTCTCCCAGGACACTGTTCTCCTCTTTTCCTTGCTGGACCCTTTCCCTCACATTCTTTTCCTTTTTGCTTTACAACCCTAACCAAATTATGTTCCCTGTAGTTTGGTAAGGCTGGGCCTATGTCTTTCACCTTTTTTTTTTTTTAAGATTTTATTTATTTATTTGTCAGATAGAGAGAGAGCGCAGGAGCGAGCACAGGCAGACAGAGGCAGAGGGAGAAGCAGGCTCACTGCCGAGCAAGGAGCCCGATGTGGGACTCGATCCCGGGACGCTGGGATCATGACCTGAGCCGAAGGCAGCCGCTTAACCAACTGAGCCACCCAGGCGTCCCTGTCTTTCACCTTTTGTTGGACCTGCCCAAAGAGACCTTTGGAATTCTAATGGTGTGCGGAGATTGGCTTTGATGGGGGTTGGGGGAGTGGTGGTGGATAAGTTTGGTGTTTCCCCTTGCTGCTTCTGACTTCAAACAGGTGCAGCGGCACAAGGCAGGGAAGCTAAACGTGGTGGTGTTTCTAGAAGGATCTGTTGTCTGTGCTTATAATTATGAGGAGGTGCTGGGGGGCGTTTGCTAGACCACATGTGCGATGCTGACCAAGTGATAACTCTATCAAAAACACAGAAATTCAAGTGATTTTATTTATAACTGGGAACCTGTGTATTTCATGGGTTATCCCAACAGGGACCATCTCCATGTCTTTACACCAACATGGTGATAAAGGGATAGAACAGAGTGAGACCTTCTACCCACACCAGCACCCTGGACTCTCTCTGCTTCCTGCTAATGGTCACCACCCTGAGGGAAGCCTCCTTTCTTGGTTGCTTATTCAGGAAACTCAGCAGATAAAATCCTAGGCAGGAATCACCCCAGCCATGGGATGGCAAGAGTATTTGGAGATGCCGGGTTTTAGGGTCTCTCAAATTATTCTGGGCTGACCATTTTCACATTTCCGATACTTTGTACCAAACTATTCCCAGTATTACTTCACCATTTTGGGGGAAAGTCTATGAGGTCCCAATCCTATATCCATCCTGCCTTCCCCTTCCCAAACCTGGGATCCAGATTCCTGTTACCTCCTTAAAGCCCTTCCTGCAAATGTGGTCTGGGACGTGGGCAGCACGGAGCCATCTTCAGACCACCCATCTGTAGTACTAATGCCCTCCCCAGGTACTCACAACCTGGTCACCCCTCTCATCCTCATACAGCCCTTGAGGTGGACACTTTTACCAGCTTCATCTTAAAGTGGAGGATGCTGGGCCTAAGACAGATGGTGCTCCCCAGGTAAGCCTCAGGCTGGGACTAGAAGGACAAGCATTCTGGAAACTAGAGTCTACGGGTTATGATTCTATCACATGGCTCGGACATGGAGTCACGTCTGTGTGACTTTGACACTTTGACACCTGTCCTACCTGTCCTACCTGTCCATCTGTCTTGCCCCATCTCTTATTGGGCTCCTTTGGGGAGACTGAATTAGCCTGGTGACTGGGACCCAGGACACCACCTTGCCTGGCCTTTTACACATCATTCCTCTTGTCGCAATCTTGCCCTCATCTTGGGGGACACCTGACTGTGGACGGTGGGCCCCTGACATCAGCTGTGAGCCTTCTGCCACTCGACATGCGCTTAGAGCCGTCTCATAGGGTTTCGGGTTTTCCTCCTGAAACCCCTGCTGTCAGCAGCCCTACCTCTGTGTGCCCCGCCCTCCTGGGCGAGCTTGGGACCAGTCCCAGACCCCTGCTTTCTCTCATCTTCCTCAGAAATCGCAGCTGTGCCTCCCGTGTCAGAAGATCTGGTTACGGGCATCAGTCGTCCCGGAAGCTAGGTTTCCATTCAAACGGAAAGTGAAGGGACAGAGTGAGCTCATGAAGTGGACAGAATTGGTAGGAGTTAACCTATAATAAAGGAAGAGGGAGGCGGAAAGTTCATTCTGGTTGTTTAAATGTTTAATTTGCAGAAATGGCAAATGACAGCAGGAAGGTCAGGGCCATGCCCCCTGTTTGCTCTTCTGGCTTTCAGCAGCGTGTGAGAAGCAGGCTCTGCGAGCGCCGCTGACACAGAAGCCCTGCACCTGGCATGGGTTCTGGAGTCAGGGGCGAAGGAGACCTTGGGCACCGGGGCGCCTGCGTCGTGGCGACCCCGCCGTGGAGGTCAGGGTGGTGCAGGAGGTCAGCCTGTCCCCAGCCACGCTCCAGGGACGCAACTGTGCCGTTCGGGATGTGAGCACACACATGCATCACACACACCACCTCCCACTCACGCACACACACAAACACATCACACAGAGCCACGTACACCCCAGACACACACTACATAGACACACAGCACATCTCACATACGTACACACCCATACACACAAACCCATCACAAAACAGCCCCATGTACCACACACGCACACACACCTTCCTCCTAGGTTCCCGACTCTTACACGATTCTATTACCTCTCCTGACACAGAAGATGGACTCTGCCCTGTCACTGAGGAGATCAGGGTTAAAGGCAAGTGCCGCAGGTGTTTCTCTGAGCATTCCTCTCCAGATAAAATCTCCTTGGCCCGGGGAAGCTTCTGAAGCAATCCCAGAGCTCCTCCACGGTCTGGTTCAGCAAATTCCCACGCTTACACAATATTTAGTCCGTAAGTACTAATGTGAAAGCCAACAGAAACCTCCCAATTATCAGTCTGTTCAGAGATTATCTGGGTTAAGAGGGAGTGACCTCTGGTATCCAGAGGTGTGACAGTGGACACGGCTGGTGGCCTGCGTGCGCCACCTCAGCAACCACTACTACACCAGAGAGACTTCTTACTGAGAGCCTCACAGCTCTCTGCTTGAGGGAATTTTCTTTTCCGGTCCAGTGTGTTTGGCCTGAATGTCAGACAAGCTGGACGTGCCCAAGAATTATTTTCTCTGGAAGCAACCCTCAAATAAAAAATGGAAGGGACGTTGGTGAATAAACACTCCAACCTCTGACTTAGAGTGGTTCGTCTGACATGGTCTCCCCCATGAGACGGAGCTCCAGGTGCCAACAGTGGTATCTGACTTGCTAATGCGTTCTTTATTGCTTTGCTTCTCCCCTACTGGTGATTTCTGGAATTTCCTCTCAACTAAACTACTTACATTTGAATCCTTGTCTCAGAATCAGCTTCTGGAAGAAGCCCTATGAACTCAAGGACTGACCCAGATGCAGAGATAGTTATAATTCTAGAGGAAATGGTGAAAAGTGACAGTAGAGGGCATCATTTAAAATCCTATGAGAGTTCCCAGGAAGAGCAGGTTGCTTTGAGTTGGGGAGCTTACAAGGACTTCATGGAGGAGAGTCCCTAAGTGGGGAGTAGGATTTGAGCATACAGTGATTGAGTGAAGGAAACCCAAGTGGGGCTGGGTAAGCTGGACCATGAAGACCGGAAGTGAGCATGTATGTTTAGTAATGGTTCAGTCCAATAGAAGCATTACATGGAGGAAAACAGCAGCAGACTGGCTTAGAAAGGATAGATTTAAGTGCTAAGTCAAGGTCTGTTGTTTTTATATAGCAATCTAGACAAGTCTGTCCAACAGAAATGTCAGCAAGAATGGAAATGTTCCAAGTATGAGCTGTGCAAAATGGCGGCCACTAGGTATATAGCCTTATGAAATATGGCTGGTGCAACTGAGGAACTACATTTTAATTTAATTTAAATTAATTTAAAGAGTCAACTTTTGGCTGATGGCTACCAAATCTAGTACTGCATTTCTGGGTGATAGAAAACGGCATGAGCAGAAGTGTACTTTGTTTGAAATAATCTGAAAGCTGACTATAAAGTAGATTATTAGAGAGGTGCTATAAAGAGAGACTAATTATGTGACAAAATCAATATGTGAGCCAGTGGGTTTTTTTAAAATAACATAGAAAATACTTCCTTCAAATTAAAAAAAAATGTGAAACATAAAAATAGAACAGACTTTCTTAAAATTGAGGAGGAAGGCATGGACATCATGAGGAGACACACCGCTTTCTTATTTCCCACCTGCAGAAGTTCCTGGGGGTCTCCCTGAGATTTCCGAGCTGCTCAGAACTGTTTGCTAACCACTAAACTAGGTCAGCGGTAGTGGGGGATTCTGCCAGGGTACTAGAGATGAAGAGGAATAAATGTGGGAGATATTACAGGGCTGGAATCAGTAGATCTTGGTATCTAATTGGCCATGAGAAGTAAGATTTGATGATTTTCACATTTATTTTCTCATTTATCTAAATCCAATCCCTGGTGTTATCTGGAATTTTCCCCATTACACAGTCATCACAAATACAACAGAAGTCACATGCACAACACTAAGTAGATGTTAAGTAGTGCGGAAAGTCTGGATTCATAACCAGGTCCATTGACTCCAAGACTTTCCCTACAGCTTGCTATCCACCCCCCACCCCTGAATAATGCAGTCAGAGAAGCCAAAGTACATGGCTTTGCTGGTGGAGTTACTCAATCAATGGTTATAAATGCAGCAGCAAGTTTGAGGAGAAAATGATAAATGGATATTGAATTGAGACGTACTTTCAATTACAGTTAAAAGATAGAAGATGTGTATGCCCAAATCCTACTCCCCACTTAGGGACTCTCCTCCATGAAGTCCTTGTAAGCTCCCCAACTCAAAGCAACCTGCTCTTCCTGGGAACTCTCATAGGATTTTAAATGATGCCCTCTACTGTCAATTTTCACCATTTCCTCTAGAATTATAACTATCTCTGCATATGCATCAGTCCTTGAGTTCATAGGGCTTCTTCCAGAAGCTGATTCTGAGACAAGGATTCAAATATAAGTCAGAGGATTTCAGGTATTAGGATAGTAGGGAATGAAGGTAAGACGGTAAAAGTAAGGAAGACAAACTACTCTAGCTTTTGACCAAGAGTCAATGACCAAGAGTCAATGGAAGGGAAGAGGTGAGATATACTGGGAATGCTTACTGAGCTGCCTACTGAATCTATTCCCTACTTCTGTGAAATCTTTTTTTTTTTTCCTACTTCTGTGAAATCTTAAAGTACATAGAACATCCAATGTCCTTCCAAAGGAAGTCCTTGGCCACTGGTCACCTTACTTAGAGACGTGTGCTCTCATCGTCAGGTTGATAGGACCAGAGATAGACAGCTGACAGTAGTCAGCCATGACTAGGTTAACCAAAGGCCAGTG
Organism: Taxidea taxus jeffersonii; assembly: GCA_003697995.1. Classification (NCBI taxonomy): domain Eukaryota; kingdom Metazoa; phylum Chordata; class Mammalia; order Carnivora; family Mustelidae; genus Taxidea; species Taxidea taxus. The sequence goes on along the minus strand of RCUC01144605.1, from coordinate 1,599 downwards.
GGGTGATCCCACAGCAGAGCCCCAACAGAGACAGTGTGTTCTGTCTGCTGGCTGGCCTTCCACTCCCCCTCTGTGTCAAGGAGGTATTGCAGTCCTTCGCCTGAAAGGAAGGGATGATCTCATAGCTTCTTAAGAACTCCAACGATTGTCAGGCTACCTTAGTGATGACTTTTTGTTATTTTGCATTTGTATTCCCATTCCTCACTTTGCTCCTAATTGGGAAAACAATTGGTTGTGGATACTCCAATGTGACTTCAGCATGATTTTTAAATATGAGAAACCACGTTGGACCAAGAGGCCTAATTTAACAAGGAGACCTGATTCTTTCCTTAGTGTTTACAATTCTGATTTGTTGACTGTCTTCCAAAACCTCCTGCTTTGACGAGAGAATCTGGGGACAGCTGGGAGATTTGTGGTGGGGGAGTTGAAGCGATTTGTAATTAAATTTTATTTTAGTTTTAGTTCCTGTTGTTTTTCTCTGAGCATGTGTACCTCTTAGGTTTGGTTTTGTTTTGTTTTTCCTTTTTCTTGTAACACTAGGACCTCAGAATGCCAAACTAATTTTCTTTCTCCATCCCCTGTTGGTTTCAGATGACAAGCTTTTAAAAGCTCAGCTCTGTTAGTTTTAGAGCCTTAAGACTCATTGTCTTATAGCCTTCCTGTCCCCTGTTCCCCTCTTGTTGTTGTCATCTACCAGGGTGTTCCAAATCTCTGATTTCCCTCTTTGAGTGGTGTCTCCCCTTTAGCTTATTGAGAGATAAGGTGAAGCTTTTGAATCTAATAAGACCTAGCTCACTGAGCTTAGTCTGTTGGGCAGTATCTGCATAATCCCGACGTCAAAAAAGAAAGGGTGAACGCCTGGAGGCTGTGTCTCAGAAACCCCATTGTTTCATCCACAGTTCTATAGAGGAAATTCAAGCTTCTGGACTTGTCTCCACTGACGGGCATGATTGACATAGAGCCAGGCACTGTGTTGTGGACCTGGTGGCTTGTGGCCTGGACTGCCTATCACAAAAACCAACATAGGCAGCTGAGGCTACCAACCAGGTCTACCCAGACTATCTGTCATTATTCTACTGGGCGTGCTGCAGATCTGCACTCTGGTGGTCTTGTAGACTCTGCCTTACCTTTGCTTCCAGCGAATGGAGAAGGAGCAAAACCAGGCCTCATTCATAAGGACCACTAAGTAACATGAAAGGTAGTGGGCGCTTACTTAAAAACAGGATCCCAAACAAAACATTCTAATCAAGGCTTTTACGTTGGCACCATAAAATAGTTTCACTGCCAAAAAGGATGCATTTTAGAATAGAATACTATTTTCAATTGGTGCCTTGTTTTTTTTTTTTAAAGAAAATTTTACAGCCCATTTTTATTTAAGTTCTGGCCCTTGACAAGTTTTCTTAGTTATGTGGTGACCAGCCAATAATATGTGATTTAATTGATAGTAAATCTTTCAAATTAGCTTTTTAACAATGATAAACAAATGCATCTTGTAACAATTTAAAATGGGAACTCTTCATACTGAATTTCTTTTATATTAACTGTATCCAGATGCAGAAACAATCCCCTACACTTAATTCCTTATTAATCTACTGCTCT